>JAJOOR010006084.1:0-22911 GCA_036250505.1 Solanum acaule | reverse complement strand
GGAGGTCTGTCACAGGGTATGTGGTGAAATTTGGAGAGTCATTGGTTTCCTGGAAATCAAAAAAACAACATACTGTGTCTAGAAGTTCAGCTGAGGCAGAATATAGGAGTATGGCCTCAGCTGTAGCAGAGATCACGTGGTTAGAAGGATTGTTTGCAGAGCTAAATGTTTCCATTCATAAGCCAGTCACAGTTTTAAGTGACAGTAAATCGGCTATTCAGTTAGCAGCCAATCCTATATTTCATGAGCGGACTAAACACATAGAGATCGATTGCCATTTTATAAGAGACAAAGTGAAAGCTGGTCTAGTGCAGCCCATCTATGTTCCTACTCAACATCAGGTGGCAGATATATTGACTAAGGGATTGGGTCAAGATCAACATCTACATCTATTAAGCAAGCTTGGTGAGCTTAACATTCTCCACCCCACAGCTTGAGGGGGAGTGTTGAAATAATAGTTGCATAAGTTAGTTAGTGACTGCAATGCAACATCAGTGCACAATTCTGTTTTTACTGTTTCACTGTTACATTGAGTTAGTTAGTTTGTTACCATTTTATTGTGTTAGTTGTAGTTTGTTACTTAGTTAAACGTGATAGAGCTGAGTCGGTTAGAGGTTTCTAGAAACTCCTAGATGATTACAGGAGTCTATAAATACTGTAATTGATAGACATTGTAAATAGACTTTTCCATCTTCTTCTTCTCAATTTTTCTTCTGTTCAATAACAATTTCAGTATGTTTTCATAGAAAAAGTAAGTATTCAATAGGATGTAGAAAACTATAATTAATATAGTAAACATCTTCATCCAAGATTGTTTATCGCCATACTCCTTCTGTCCTTCATAGTCCACACATTTATGTGATTTGTTGGATTATTACAAATCATAGAGATATTAGTTTCTAGAACTCACTCCATCCCCACATGGTCTCTCCAGCTTTCCCCATTTATTATCAGCCAAATTAAAAGACGTTTTGCCCCAGACTCTTTCCAAACCAGAACCAACATTAGTAGCCCAATGAAGCTTTCCATTCACAAACTTACATGAACTAATTAACTGCACTATATTCCAATTCCAAGGATTCTCAATTATTTGCCAAAGATCATTCTTTAAACTGAACATTCTTACCTTTCGAAAGTTACCTTGACGACCAAAAAAAAGTAAAAGTTTGCACTACCTTATAATCATCATGGATCTTATCATATCCATAACCACACATGAAACGACTAGCATTCTTCAATTGATTTAATCTAAAATTACGTAATTACTTGTATTTTCATATTGGTGGTTTCCATAGAAATATTTCTTCAGCCTCATTAACAAGACAAATCAATCCATTGACTGAACCAGGGCCTTCGTCAACATGTTACGAAGCTCCAGTCTTCGGTGGGTCACCATTACTTGACTTAGAAAGACGAACATCTGGGCAAGGGAAAGCGCAGTGCGCCTGGTGCAAATGGCTTTCTTTTTTCATGATATACCAATTAGAATGGAGGGTCCTACCTACGTACATGATTGATAGAATCACTACGTAGGGGGCAGTCAACTTGATGCCCCTCAATCAAAAAAGATATGCAGAATTTTTCGTTAGATAATCCAAGTTAGATTCCTCCGTAACTCTATGCTTGATGTTTTTGTTAAATGATACACTCATATGAGACTTGACAAACTCAGGGCTAGAGATCAAAGCAAGCTAAGATTTTGAAACAGACCTAAATTTCAAAAGACATTTCACTAGAAGCCTTGAGATGATTTCAACAACAACTTCAAGTAGCAGAAAAGGGTTTATAGATCTGCTTCAATTTCAGTGTTGATCGGATTCTTCATAAGATATTCAATTTTATTCATTCAGTTCTTCTGTACGTAGCATTTTACTCTTAATTTGTGATAATGTTGGAGCCGATATAGTAAAAAAGCAAATCAAGAATTATTTTACTCGACTTAATTGAAGTGAGAATGAGGAAGACTCTTCCTAGATTTTTATAATATAAGTTGAATTAAGGTAAACATGTCACTTGAAGTGTAGTGAGAATGAGAAGACAAATCTTCGTAGATTCATCACACTAAAATCATTTTGTAACGTGTCACTGGAAGTATATAATGAATTGATGAGTTATTTGTTGGAATTAATGCATTCACACCTTGATGTTTAGTCTTTCAATATTATCTTTTAGTTTTTCAAGAAGTCTTTTAGGTATTTTTAATATATGTATCTAATAAATTGTGATACTCATGTATCCACTTATTTGTGCAAGGCCTTTGATTTTACATTTTATTAGTATAAATAGATATGTAATAGATGATTATAATCCTCTCAAGTGGCCTTAAGTAGTATATATAAAACTTGAGCAATTTCTAAAGATAGTATTCTCCTTCTATATTTCCTACAAATAAGTATCAGAGAAGGTTTTCGTTCTGAATCTAGAGTTAGGTGAAGGAAAAAATATGGCATCCAAAACAAATGAAGGTGCTAATTCTTCAGTTGTTCTTACTCCATTTTTTGATGGAACTGATTTTGAATACTGGAAGAGAAGAGTGAGAAAGCATTTGAAAGTTGAAGGTTTGTGGACTATTGTTGTAAATGGCTATGAAGAGCCAGAAAACGATGTGAAATTTCAGTAGCAAAGATGAAAAATCTTTAGGCTAAGTACCGTCAAGATGCAAAAGCCTTAGCAAAATCCAAATGGGAGTCTCAAGAGCATATTTTGCAACAATTGCTACTTGTGAGACTGCAAAACAAGCTTGGAAGTCTCTGGAAACAAAGGTGTATGATGAGGAAAAGGTATGCACTATAAATCTTCAAACTCTTAGAAGAGAGTTTCAAAATTTGAAGATGATAGAATTTGAAAAAATAGATGAATATTGCACAAGAGTCATGAATATTGTCAATGGAATGAGAAATCATGGTGATACAATTTCTCACCAACAAGTTGTGGAAAAGATTCTAATTAGTGTCACAGAAAAGTATGAGTACATTGTTGCTATCATTGAGGAGATGAAAGATCTTTCTAAGCTTTCCATCAAAGAGCTAGTTGGATCATTTTGTGCACATGAGAAACAAAGATTTTTTCGTGAAGTGAACCCACTGCTTTCCAGTCCAGAATAAATGAGAATTCTCAAAATTTCTCAAAAAATCAACAAAAGAAGAATTACAATCCAAAAAAGAAGAAGGATCATGATGGTTCTTCTAATAAGGTTGAAGAAAAAGGTGAGAACAGTTCTAGTCTTTTTTGTAAAATTTGCAAAAGGATTATCACAATGCAGAAAAATGTTGGCACAAAGGCAAGCCCCAATGTAACTTTTGTAAAAAGTTTGGCCACATTGAGAAGGATTGTTGGCACAAGCAACGGGAGCAAGCAAAATTTTATGAAGAACAGGAGGAAGAAAACCTTTTCTTTGCTTCTCAGTCTGATGCTTCAGCAAAAACCAATGAATGGTATATTGATAGCGGTTGTAGCAATAACATGACTGGAGATAAAAATGCTTTTCTTTCGATTAATAGTAGCATCACTACTATAGAATGGGGAATGGAGCCTTAGTTGATACAAAAGGTAAAGGTACCATTTCGATCAACATAGAAGGGAGCGGTAAATAAATTCATGATGTGTTTTATGTTCCTGACTTGGAAGAAAATTTGCTTAGTGTTGGTCAATTCATTGAAAATGGTTATTCTCTAGTGTTTAGATATAATTATTGCAAGATTTAAGATAAAATCGAGCCAAATCAAGTCATTGTTGAAGTAGAGATGATAAAAATAAAATTTCATTTATGATTTCATTACAATGTGTTCAAAAATGAAGTTGTAGATGATTCATGGATTTGGCACAAAAGATTTTGTCACTTGAATTTTCATGATTTGAAGATTCTCAAGCAAAAAGACATTGTGCAAGGCCTTCTTGAGATACTTATTGAGATTAAGGTAGAGAATACTTCTATCATATCTTTAGATGTGTCAAATCAAGAAGAGGATGAGGAAGAGGAAGATGTCCCTCAAAGGGGAGAAATCTCAGATTATGATGATGAAGAACCATCTCCAAGAGGAGCAAAAATGTTGAGTGAAATATATCGAAGATGGTGTTGAGCCAGAAAATTATGAGGAGGTAATAAAGCATGATATTTGGAAGAAAGCCTTGACAGAAAAAATTCTGATGATTGAGAAATATAATACTTGGGAGTGTGTGACTATACCTAAAGAAAGAGAAGTTTTAAGTCTAAAATGGATATACAAAATCAAACTCAATCAAAAAGGAGATACTCAAAAGTACAAGAGAAAGGTGAAATTCAGTTGCAATTATTGTCAGACAGGAGAACAACTTGCTGACATCTTCACCAAAGCATTTCCAAGAAAAAAAAATTTGTTATCTTCGAGAAGGCATTGGAGTTGTCAAGCAAATGCATTAAGGGGGGAGAGGGGCATTGGAATTAATGCATTCACACATTGATGTTTAGTCTTCCAATATTGTCTTTTAGTTTTTCAAGAAGAATTTTAGGAGTTTGTAATACATGTATCTAATAAATTGTGATACATGTATCTAATAAATTGTGATACATGTATCTAATAAATTGTGATACATGTATCTAGTTATTTGTGTAAGACCTTTGATTTTACATTTTATTAGTATAAATAGAGATGTAATAGATGATTATAATCATCTCAAGTGGCCTTAAGTAGCCTATATAAAACTTGAGCATTTTCTAAAGATAGTATTCTCCTTCTATATTTCCTATATTATTGGCATTTAGCACCCAACACTTATGGTTTTGTTTGGACTTTGCATCCCATTCTTTTAATGACTTGCACCTTAGTTTATACATTTCCTTTCAAATGTTGGAGCTGAAAGAGAAAAAAAGTAATTTATATTTATTTAAATACTATACAATATCTCACTTCTGATTACTGGCCATAAAAATAGTTCATATTTGGAAAGAAAATTATATCTTATTATCATTTTCCAAATGGGTTACTATTTTTTATTTACCAAAAGTCAAATTATATTTACAATACTAGATTATTTGTTAATTTCAATTTATGATTGGAGTACAATGAAGCCAAGATCTAACTTAGTGGTCAATAAAGTTTGACTGAGCTTTAGTGAGATCAAATGTTCAAGCAAACTAAAAATGCGAAGTTTTTGTTGGAAAAGTCCTTTTGTTATGAATTATTTATTTAATGTTTGTTGGTCTTTTTATTTTATTGAATGTTAAACTCCTAATTATTAGGAAGTGGGCAAATCTTTAGTAAGTTAGTAGCGTCTGTTAGGAGTCCTAGTAGTCGTAGGTTTGTGGTTTAAATGCATAACAAAACACTCTATGTAAAAGTCTATATAATGACTTATCCTGATTGCTATCGAAGACAAGAGAGTCGCGCAGTAAGAAATTTTTCTTCCGTTGCTTGTTTCAATTTGTTCTCATCATCATTCTATTTGTTATTTTCTATCAGTTGTATCAGAGCCAGGTTGAATTTTAAAAACACCTGTGAGGGAGAGTTCACCCAGAAATTATTATTCATCTATGGCTTCAGAGAGCAACTTTGTGCAAGCAACAATTCCCCATTTCGATGGTCACTATGACCATTGGAGTATGCTGATGAAAAACTTTTTACGGTCAAATGAGTATTGGCCAATTGTTGAAGATAGAATCGGCACTCCAGCGGAAGGCAAAGCTTTGAAGAATACTCAAAAGACGGAGTTTCAAGGAAGAAACCTGAAAGATATGAAGGTAAAAAATTACCTCTTTTAGGCTATTGAGCGCCCTATCTTTGAAACTATTATTTGCAAAGAAACTTCCAAGGATATATGAGACTCCATGAAGAAGAAGTATCAATGCACTACAAGAGTGAAGCGAGCACAACTTCAAGCCTTGAGGAGGGACTTTGATACTTTGCAGATGAAGGAGGGTGAAACTGTTACTAGCTATTGCGCTAGAACCATAGAGATAAACAACAAGATGTGATTTCATTGTGAGAAAATTAACGATGTCACAATTTTTGAAAAGATATTGCTTTCCCTATCATCAAAATATGGTTATTTTGTATGCTCGATTGAGGAGTCAAAAGACATAGATGTTTTGTCACTTGACGAATTGCAAAACTCCTTGTTGGTGGATGAGCTAAAGATGAACATAAGTTCAACTTTTGAGGAGCATGCCTGGAACGCTTCTACTTTTATTCATTCCAATTTTAGAGGAAGGGGTGGAGGTAGAGGAAGAGGGAGAAGAGACCGAGAAAATAGAGATGGTGGCAACAAAGAAGGCAGTAGGAATTTTAGAGCTAATGATGACTATGGCAGAGGTAGAGGAAGAGATTTTGATAAATCTAAGGTGGAATGTTATCGCTGCCATAAGTTTGGTCATTATCATTCTGAATGTCGTACTAGGCTGCCTAGTGAGAAAGAAGATAAGTCAAATTTTGTTGAGAACAAGGAGGGGAAAACCTTGTTAATGGCAGTCCATGTCTAAACACGATTCATAGGAGCAAGCTATTTGGTATGTGGATACCGGCTGCAGTAACCACATGACTGGAAGTAAGTGTTTTTTCTCTTATTTAAATGAAAGCTTCCTTTCGACAGTTGGTTTTGGTGATCTCTTCGCAATAAATGTAATGGGGATGGGTAATATTAATTTAAGAATCAAGAATGTGTGTGTGGAAACCATATCTAATGTGTTTTATGTTCCTGCTTTGAAAAATAATTTATTGAGTGGTGTTCAATTGTTAGATAAAGGATATGTCATCACCCTTAGGAACAATTCTTTCAAAATCTCTGATCCTTCCAAAGGAGTTATCACTACTGTGAAAATGAGTCATAATAGGTTGTTCCCTTTAAATATTGAAAATGTTCAATCTTGTTTTATGGCGGAAGTGAAAGACGCTTCGTGGTTGTGGCATTTTCGATATGGCCATCTAAATTTTGGTGGTTTGAAGATCCTTCAAAAGAAGAATATAGTGGCATGCCTTCCTAAAATTGTTGTTCCTTTTCAAGTTTTTGAAGAATGTGTTGTTGACAAACAACACCGGTTTCAATTTCTGAAAGGCAAGTCATGGCGAGCAAAAGAGATGTTGGAGTTGGTTCACTCAGATATTTGTGGGCCAATAACACCAATCTCTAATGGAGGCAAAAGGTATTTTATTTCCTTTATTGATCATTATTCCCAAAAGACTTGGGTATATTTTTTGCAAGAAAAATCAGAGGCTTTTAATGTATTTAAAATTTTTGAAGCTCATGTGGAGAATGAGACGGGGAAGACCATAAAAAGCGTTTGAACAAATCATGGAGGCGAATATTGCTCTAAGGCATTCGAATAATTTTGTGAGACTTGTGGCATTCTAAAAGAGCTCACAACATCCTATACACCTCAAGAAAATGGTGTATCGCAGAGAAAGAACAAAACCATTCTGAACATGGTTCGAAGCTTTCTGGCTCGAGGAAGAGTTCCAAAGGCATTTTGGACGGAAGCAGTAAATTGGAGCATCCATATCTTGAACAGAAGTCCTACTTTTTCTCTTCGAGATGTGACATGAGAGCAAGTTTGGATTAAAAGGAGATCGATGGTAGATCACTTCAAATTTTTTGGTTGCATATCCTATCCACATGTTCCAGATGTAAAGAGAAAGAAGCTTGACGATAAAGGCGTTAAGTGTGTCTATCTTGGTCTTAGCGAGATGTCCAAGGCGTACAAGTTGTTTAACTATTTGACCAAAAGGATAGTGACTTGTAGAGATGTTGTTTTTCATGAAAACAATACTTGGAACTAGGACAAAGAGTCATCTAGTAAAGTTTTATGCGATAATGAATCAAAAGATATAGCTCCAAGGTCTGAAATTCCAGCAATTGTTGCTCCAACTGTTGAAGTTTTTCCACCTATAGAAGAACCTATCAAAACAAAGAAAATTGATCCCCGTGTCTGAAATATACCTACATGGAGGCAAGACTATCAAGTAACTAGTGTTAATATCAATGATGAGACAAGTGCTCATTTTGCATTGTTTGTAGATTGTGACCCACTAAATTTTGAAAGGGCTGTCCACGAAACAAAATGGAAGGAGGCAATGGATGCTGAAATTTTGGCAATTGAAAAAAAGAAACTTGGGAGTTAACTGATCTACCAAAAGGGAAAAGACAATTGGAGTTAAATGGGTTTATAAAACCAAACTCAATGAGAATGGTGAAGTTGACAAGTACAAGGCACGCTTGGTGGCCAAAGGATATAAGAAAGTGTATGGTGTGGATTACAAAGAGGTCTTTGCTCCAGTAGTCAAACTCAACATCATTAGGTTGGTGGTGGCACTGGCCACCCAAAACAATTGGCCAATTTATCAATTGGACGTGAAAGCAACCTTCTTACATGGAGAATTTCAAGAGTAGGTATTCATTAATCAACCCCTGGTTACATTAAGTATGGCAGCGAACATAAAGTTTGCAAATTGAGAAAAACATTATATGGGCTAAAATAAGCTCCAGGAGTTCGGTATAGTCGCATTGATGCTTATTTTTATATATCAGGTTTTACAAAATTTCCTAATCAGCATACACTTTATACTAAAACTGAAGATGGAAAGATTGTCATTATATGCTTATATGTAGATGATTTAATCTATACGGGAATGATAGTGTATTGATTGATAATTTTAAGCAATTGATGACGACCGTGTTTGATATGTCGGATCTCGGCTTGATGCATTACTTTCTTGGAATTGAAGTGAAGCAGTCCTCTGATGGAATTTTTATTTCACAAAAGAAATATGTCTATGAATTTTTAAGGAAATTTGGAATGACAAATTGCAATTTTGTCACCACACCAGTAGAGATGGGGCTGAAGCTTAAAAAAAATCCTACAGGAACAAGGATTGACAACACTTTCGACAAGCAAAATGTGGGAAGTTTGATGTATTTGACAATCACTAGACTTGATATAATGTACTATGTGAGTCTAATAAGCAGGCACATGGAAAATCCAAGAGAGACTCACTTGTTGGCTGCTAAAAGAATTCTCAAGTATTTGCAAGGTATGAATGATCTAGGCATTTTGTATAGAAAAGGAGGAAAATCATATCTAATTGGCTTCACAGATAGTGACTTTCCTGGAGACAAAGATGATAGGAAAATCACATCCGATTATGTTTTTATGTTAGGATCAGGTGCTATTTCATGGTGTTCCAAAAAGCAGCCAATTGTTACGTTGTCAACTATAAAAGCAAAATTTCTCGCAGCAACTATGTGCGCCACTCAAGGAATCTGGTTGAAGAATATTCTAGCTGAACTATGTCTTCCACAAAAGCCAACTCTAATTTACTGTGATAATGATTCAGCGATTAAGCTTTCCAAAAATCCAGATTTGCACGGGAGGAGCAAACACATTAATGTGATGAGATTGAGAATGAGTAAAGGTCTGACACATGGAGATCACCCGTGTCGAGATTAATTTATAATAATAATGTAACACCTCAGACTTCAAAAAGGACTAAAGAGGGGTAACAGACAATTCCATAAACCCAAAATGAACCATGGACCCTTCACGCCACCCTAAATGGTCCGTTTAGGGGTCCACGACCCTTTTAGGGTATGGTGGATGACCGTCCAAGGCTTCCAAGGTCAAGGTCACCTAGACAAGACCCTAGACGGTCCTTGGTGACTTTTACGGTCCGCTTAGGGCTCCATACAAGTCACCTATTAGTTTTTTAAGTTTTGGGTCAACTCCAAATGATCATATATCTTAGCACATAATGAATTAGGTTCCCAATACCTATACAACTAGAGGTCTTTGAGTCCTCTTTCCAACTCCACAAGGTTTGCCTCATTTTGAGTTCGTAGTAAGAAATTATGCCCGTTTAAGTAAAGTCCTGTCGGGCAGGTGAAGCTTGACGACCGGCTAGATGGCCCGTGAAGCCTTAAACGGTTCGTGAAACCTCCTTTTTAAGGCACCTTTTTAGTTTTAAAAGCTGGGGTTGTTTTGGTCTTTCCCCTATGTGTGTGGTACTTAAACTACATCATTTTGACCCTTATTCTAAGCCTAAACCATGAGTTTTTACACCTAATTAAGGGCTTAGAAAGTGTTAATCAATTATTTTACATTCATTAACACTTCAAGATATTAGAGAAACGTTCCAAGAGGAGAAAAGCTAGGGTTCAAGCGTTCTTTGAGTTTCATTGATTTTGCCAAAGAACTTCATTCCTCCAGGTATGTACGGCTATCATAGTGTTGGACTCATTCGTCCTCACACCCTACATCTACTTTCAACTCAGTCAAAGATTAATCTAGGGTGCTTTCCTTATATTTCAATATTCTTGAGATGACTTGATATTGAGTTATGAATTCCTTGGTTGTTGATTATTGAATTCCTATTTCTAATCATTGAAGTTTCATATATTGTGTATTGTGATTATTGAGTTGATTGCTCATGACTATTTTTCTGCATGAACCCTATTTTTGAGTATTAAGTATATTCTTATTGAGAATCTTTTAATCAAAATATTATTGTTTAAACTGAGTTTTGAGGAAGTAAAGAGCAGTTTTAGAAAGAGTATAACGAAACTAAGTATTTCTCAAATGTTTCATTTTTACATTAACAAAAAGAGTAGAGCTTATTTTGAGAAAAGTTAAAAGAGTTTTCAAAAAGATTAAGTACAGAACAGTTACCCCTTAAAAAGGTCCCTTTTGAGTAATTATCTCAACCCAGAATGTATTTTTACATTGAGCAAAAAGAAACTTTATTTTCTAAATGAGCAATGAGTTTCAGAGATATTTCAGAGTAGTTACCTTTTTTAAGAGGATTGTTTGAAAAATTACCTCAAACCAGAGAAAGAGAATGTTTTTATACATTTGAGAAAAAGTTTATATTATTGGGAGTAGTATTGAGCACTGATATTGGGGAGAGTACATACTACTTAAAGGCTCCATAAACCATGTCTTGACAACATGGGTACATGATCATACTTTTTAGATGAATCCTTAGGACCTTCAGGTAGATCTTAGTGGATCCACTTAGTTGAAAGGTTCTATATCCTGACACGATAAGACAGTTCTGGCAGAGTAGACAAGACGTTGTATCATCACGTAGCTCATAGTGATTGTTGTCAGTTAGAGAATCTCCCAATAGAGTTAATGTGTTTTTTTATATATATCACTGATTATGTTAGAGTTTAGAGATTAGAAAGCATCTTATAAAGTTAAATGATTTCATTCCTTTAATTCTTTATATTCAGTTGAGTTTATGCTATATCTTTTGAAGTCCTTTCATTAAGTTATTTTTCCTCGGCTATATTACATACTCGTGCATTCAATGTACTGATGACATTCGACCTGCATCTTTTATGATGCAGATACAGGTGTTCAGGATCATCAACATGCGCTTCATTGAGATTATTTGGCACTCCAGTTAGCTTTTGGTGAGCCTCTTGCATTCTGGAGGACTTCCTTTTTCCTTTAAGTTCAGTCATTTTAGGGTGTTGTGGATCTTATCCCGACATCCATATTGAACTATAGAGGCTTTATAGATAGTTAGAGTTGATGATTCTCTCAGTATGTTCCTTTTTGTTTCGAGATCTTGAAAACTAATACTTATACTTTATTAAGTATTTCTAGACATTTATTTAAGTTGAGTTTAATTGAGACTATTGAGATTAATTATGCATTTAAAGTTTCCTATTTACTTGAGTAAGTCTTTCGCTAAGTAGTTAGCCAGGCCAAGGGTTTACTTGAGACCAACAATGGTTCTCGAGTGTCAGCCACATCACGGTGTATACTCGAGGCGTGACAAACTTCATATCAGAGCATAGAGTTTAAGAGTCTTAGGGTGTCTATGAAGCCGTGTCTATAGAGTCTTTTGTATAGGTGTGAAGCACGCCACATCTATAATTGGGAGGCTATGACATTTAGGAACATTTCACTTTCTTTTTACTCCTGTTCATGCGATAGAGTTCAACTGTATAAATGTTTCTTCTAACTCGTGCTTACGCATGTCTTTTCAAATCATGCATCCACGAAGAGTTGTTTGAGGACGTCTTGCTAATACTCAAGGTCAAGAAGCTCCCAATGCACTAGAAGTGCAGCCCCCTCAAGGATATGTCACCAATTCTGAGTTCAGGAATGCTATTCAAATGCTAACTCAGGTTGTGGTAAACTAGGTTGGTCAACTAGGAGTGAGTCGTCAGGATGTAACTACTATATCTAGAATCCATGAGTTCTTGAGAATGAATCCCCCAAAGTTCACTGGGTCGAAGGTCACTGAGGATCCAAAAAACTTCATGGAAGATCTTTAGAAAGTGTTTAAGGTCAAACATGTTGCTGATACACAGCATGTGGAGTTAGCCTCATACCAGCTCAAAGGTGTTGCTAGGATATGGTTTTATTAGTGGAAGAAGAATAGGGCAGATGGGGCACCACTTTTAAGTTGGGCTATATTTGAGGATCCCTTCTTGGGGTGCTTCTTTCCCCGAGAGCTAATGGAAGTTAAAGTGAGAGAGTTCCTGAATCTAAAATAGGAAGCGATGAGTGTGCAGGAGTATATTCTCAAGTTTACTAAGCTATCTCGCTATGCACTAGAGATGGTGACAGATATGAGGAGCAAGATGAGTTTGTTCGTGTCTGGCTATCCCGCCTATCCAACAAGTAAGGTAAGGTAGCTATATTGATAGGGGAAATGTACATAGCTAGACTCATAATTCATGTGTAGTAGGTTGAGGAGGATAAGGATATAGAAGAGTTTCGCAATAAGAGGGCCAAGACAACTAGTAATGAGACTTGCCAACAAAAGACAGGGAATGGGCATCGGTAATCTTTTTAGCAGAGGTCATCTAGACCTGCTCTATCTTCAGCTAGTGCACCTACACCAAGAAACATGAATGATCTCAGTAATCATAGTTCTCAAAATTTTAGAGCTTAGGGTACTCACTCTCAGGGTAGTGCGGCACAAGGGTTTCAGAGCTCATCTTTTGCTAAGTAAGGAAAGACCTATCCAGGGGAAAGTCGTGATGGCTCCAATGACTGTTTCAAGTGTGGCCAGATGAGTCATTTTATAAGAGAATGCCCTAAAAAATGGCAGGGTAATGGGGGCAATAGAGCCTAATCTTCTTGAGAAACTCTAGCAAATAGAAATACCAAGGAGGAGCTACTTCAGGTTCAGGCGGAGGTACGAACCATCTGTATGTGATAACTAGTCACCGGGATTAGGAGTATGAACCAGATGTTGTCACTAGATAGTATGCTTAAAGTCGTTACTTTTGATTTTTATGTCTTACTTGATCCAAGTGCGATTTTGTCTTTTGTTAATCCTTATATAGCCATGAGGTTCTGTATTTCCCCTGAACAACTTCTTAAGCCTTTTGGTGTTTCCACACGTGTTGGTGAGTTTATTCTAGTAGAAAGAGTCTATCGTGAATGTACATTCTCTATCTATCACAAGGACACCATAGGTGACGTAGTTGAGTTAGACATGGTGGACTTTGATGTTATTCTAGGTATGGATTGTCTTCATGCTTGTTATGCCTCATTTGATTGTAGAACTCGAGTAGTCAAGTTTTGGTTTCCTAATGAGCCAGATTTAGAGTGGAGGAGTAGTTCAACAGTGCTTAAAGGTCATTTTATATTATACCTTAAGGCCAGAAAGTTATTTTCTAAGGGGTGAATCTATTACTTAGTCTGAGTTAATGACTCTAGCATTGAGACAACACATATTCAACCAATTCGAGTTGTGAGTGAGTTTTTGAAGGTCTTTCCAGATGATCTTCCCGGAGTCACTCCTGAGAGAGAAATAGACTTTGGAATATATATGTTTCCCGGTACTCAACTCATTTCTATTCCGCCATGTAGAATGGCTCTAGCTGAGTTAAAAGAGCATTTAAGAGATCTTCTTGTTAAGGGTTTCATCTGAACAAGTGTCTCACCTTGGGGCACTCTAGTCTTATTCTTGAGAAATAGAGATGGTTCCCTTAGGATGTATATTGATTAGCGCCAATTGAACAAGGTCACTATAAAGAATAAGTATCCCCTTCTAAGAATTGATGACCTTTTTTACCAACTTTAGGGTGACACTTGTTTCTCTAAGATTGACCCCAGATATGTCTATCATCACTTGAAAATGAGAGACAGTGACATCACGAAGATAACATTCATGATCCGTTATGGTCATAATGAGTTTCTTGTTATGTTCTTTGGGTTATCTAATGCTCATGTTTCATTCATGGATCTTATGAACAGAGTATTTAAGCACTATCTCAACTTGTTTGTTATCATATTTATTGATGACATTGATTTATTCTAGGAATGAGATGGACCATGCTAGTCATCACAGAATAGTCCTCAAAACACTCAAAGATCAAGAGTTATATGCCGAGTTTTCTAAGTGTGAGTTCTTGCTTGAGTTCGTGGCATTCTTAGGCCATATAGTGTTTGCGATGGAATTCGAGTTGACACTCAGAAGATTGAAGCAGTTCAGAATTGGCCAAGACCCACCTCCCCTACTAATATAAGAAGTTTCTTAGGATTGGTTGGTTACTACAGAAGGTTCGTCGAGGGGTTTTCATCTATTTTGTCCCTAGTGACTAAGTTGAATTAGAAAACTACTAAGTTTTAATGGTTTGATGCCATTGATAAATGCTTTCAGGAATTGAAAACTCGGTTAACTACTCGTCTAGTGTTGACCCTACTATAGGGTACAAAGGGTTTTGTTGTTTATTGTGATGCATCTAGAGTTGGACTTGGTTGTGTATTGATGCAGAATGGTAAGGTTATAGCCTATGCCTCTCGACAACTTAACAGTCACAAGAAGAACTACCAGACTCATGATCTGGAGTTGGCAGCAATAGTTTGTTCTCTCAAGATATGGCGGCACTATCTCTATGGCATTCAGATGGATGTTTTCACTGACCACAAGACTCTCCAGTATGTTTTTAGTCAGAAGGAGCTAAATTTTTGGCAAGGGAGATGGCTAGAACTTCTCAAAGATTATAATATCGGTATTCTATACCATCGAGGTAAGGCTAATATTGTTGTTGATGCCTTGAGCAGGTTGTCCATGGGGAGTTATGCTCATGTCAAGGAAGGTAAGAAAGAATTGGATAAAGAAGTTCACAAACTTGCACGTCTGGGAGTCTGCTTTTTATATTTTAGTGAAGGCATAGTGGTCGTGATGAATGGGGCCAACTCCTCATTATCGTCGGAAGTGAAGGAGAAATAGGACAAGGATCTTATTTTACTTAAGATGAAGGCATATGTGCATAAGAAGAAAGTGATGGTCTTTGCACAAGGAGGGATGGTGTATTGAGGTATTAATGTAAGATGTGTGTTCCAAATGTAGATGAACTCCCAGAGAAAATCATGGAAGAAGCCCATATTTCTCAATATTCGATTCATCCAAGTGCCACCAAGATGTACCATGACTTGAGAGAAGTCTATTGGTGGAGTGGCATGAAGTGGTGCATTGCCGAGTTTGTTCCTAAGTTTCCAAATTTCTAACAAGTCAAGACTGAGCATCAAAGGCCATGTGGTGTAGCTTAGTATATACCCCTTCCGGAATGGAAGTAGGAGATGATTAATATGGATTTCATTACTGGTTTACCGCGATCTTGCATACAACATGACTCAATTTGGGTGATTATGGATTGGATGACTAAATCAACCCAGTTCTTACTGGTAAAGACTACTAATACAATAGAAGAGTATGCAAATATGTACAATCGGGAGATAGTTCAACTGCATGGAGTTCCCTTATCCATCATTTCAGATAAAAGTGCTCAATTTACTGCACAATTTTAGAAGTCATTTTAGAAAGGTATGAGTTCGAAGATGAACCTCGGTACTACATTTCATCCTCAAACTGATTGTCACACAGAGTGTAAATTATAGACCTTAGAGGACATGTTGATAACTTATGTTTTGGATTTCAAAGGTAATTGGGATGACCACTTGCCTCTTATTGATTTTGCATACATTAATAGTTACTATTCCAACATTCAGATGGCTCCGTATGAGGCTTTATATGGGCAAATGTGTAGGTCTCCTATTGGCTGGTTTGAGGTTGAGTAAGCTTTGTTTATAGGACCAGATTTGGTTCATCAAGACATGGAGAAGGTGAAGACAATTCAGGAGATGTTGATAACAACGTAGAGTCATCAGAATTCCTACGCTGATGTTATAAGAAGAGATTTGGAGTTTGAGGTTGATGATTGGGTATATCTGAAAGTTTCACCCATGAAGGGTGTTATGAGGTTTAGTAAGAAAGGGAAGCGCAGTCCCTGATACATTGATCCTTACCGGCTATACAAGGGAGTTAGTAATGTAGCGTACGAATTGGAGCTACCACCAGAGTTAGCAGCAATTCATTCAGTTTTTCATATTTCTATGTTAAAGAAGTGTTTGGGTGATCCTACACATACTGTGCCTACTGAGAGTATTGGAGTAAAAGATGGTCAAAGTCTCTTGGAGGAACCAATTTATTAAGGAAGCTACTTAGGGAAGCCAAGGAGGATATGAATAAGAGATACCCTCACCTCTTTTCATCTAAAACAATTCTAGACAAAGGTACTAATCTTTGTAAAGTACTTTTTAAGTTGATATGTTGAGTTTATGCTATTTGCATGTTTTGTGCTTTGTGTTGAGTTGTTAGACACTTTCCCACCCTTTTTTTTTTTGCTTTGTTTGATCTCATTCGAGGACAAATGTTCCCAAGGGGGAGATATATTGTAACACCTGAGACTTTGAAAGGGATTAAAGAGGGGTAACAAACAAGTCAACAAACCCACAATGGACCATGAACCCTTCACGACACCGTAAATGGTTTATTTAGGGGTCCATGACCCGTTTAGGGCATGGTGGACGAACTTCCAAGGCTGCCATTGTGAAGGTCACCTAGACGAGACCCTAGACAGCCTGTGGTAACTTGTATGGTCCATTTAGGGGTCCGTACCAACCACCCATCAATTTTCAAGGTTTGGGTCAACTTCAAACGATCATATATCTTGGGGAATAATTGTTTAGGTGGCCAATGACCTATCAAATTAAAGGTCTTTGAGTCCTCTTTCCAACGCCACCAAGTTTGCATCATTTCGAGTTTAGATTAAAAATTTATGTCCGTTTAAGTGAAGCCCTATCGGGCAGGTGAATCTTGACGACCGGCTAGACGACCCGTGAAGTGTTTTACAGACCGTGAAGCCTTAAACGGTTTGTAAAACCTCCCTTTTAAGGAATCTTTTCAGTTTTAAAAGCTGAGGTCATTTTGGTCTTTTCCCTTAAACCATGATATTTTACACATAATTAAGGGCTTAGAAAGTGTTAATCGATTCTTTTACGTTACTTAACACTTCAAGACATTAGAGCAAGGTTCCAAGAGGAGAAAAGCTAGGGTTCAAGCGTTTTCACCAAAGAACTTCGTTCTTCCATATGTAAGGTTGTCAAAGTGTTGGACTAGTTCATCTTCATACCTCACATCTACTTTCAACTCAGTAAAAGAGTAATTTAGGGTTCTATCGTTAGATTTCAGTATTCTTTAGATGAGCTGATATTGAGTTATGAATTCTTTGGTTGTTGGTTATTGAATTCCTATCTCTAATCATTAAGTTGTCATACATTGTGTATTGTGATTATTGAGTTGATTGTCCATGACTGTTTTTCAGCATAAACCCTATTTTTGAGTATTCGGTGAATTCTTATTGAGAATCTTTCAGACAAAACATTATTGTTTAATTCGAGTTTTGAGAAAGTAAAGAGTAGTGTGAGAAAGAGTATAAGAGAACTAAGTATTTCCCAAATGTTTCATTTTTACATGAAGAAACATAGTAGACCTTTTTTTGAGAAATGTTAAAAGAGTTTTCAAAAATATTAAGTATAGAGCAGTTACCCCTTAAAAAGGCCCTTTTTAGTAATTATCTCAACCCTAAATGTATTTTTACATTGAGTAAAGAGAAACCTTCTTTTCTAAATAAGCAATGAGTTTAAGTGTTATTTCAGAGAAATTACATCTTTTAACAGGATAGTTTGAGAAATTACCTGAAACCAGAGAAAGAGAATGTTTTTATACATTTGACCAAAAGTATATATTATAAGGAGTAGTATTGAGCACTGATATGGAGGAGAGTTCAGACAACTCACAACCCCACAAACCATGTCTTGCCAACATGGGTACATGATCATACTTTTTAGATGAATCCTTAGTGCCTTGGGGTAGAGCTTAGTTGATCCTCTTGGTTGAGAGGTTGTATATATCGA
This sequence comes from Solanum acaule, assembly GCA_036250505.1. Lineage (NCBI taxonomy): Eukaryota > Viridiplantae > Streptophyta > Magnoliopsida > Solanales > Solanaceae > Solanum > Solanum acaule. The sequence continues at coordinate 4,718 of JAJOOR010006084.1, read as the reverse complement.
CACCATATAGGACAGTTCTGGCAGTGTGGAAAAGATGATGTATCATCACGTAGCTTATTGTCATGGTTGTCGGTTAGAGAGTATACCAATAGAGTTAAAGTATATTTTTATTTTATATTTCACTTATTATGTTAAAGTTTAGAGATGAGAAAGTATATTTTAAAGTTAAATAATTTCATTCCTTTAATTCTTTACATTCAATTGAGTTTATGATATATCTTTTGCAGTCCTTTCATTCAGTTATTTCACCTCAACTATACTACATACTCGTGCGTTCAATGTACTGATGTCATTCAACCTATATCTTTTATGATGCAAATACAAGTGTTCAGGATCATTAACAGACGCTTCATTGAGATCATTTGGCACTCCAGTTAGCTTTTGGTGAGCCCCCTTGAATTCTAGAGGACTCTCATTTTCCTTTGTGTTTAGTCATTTTAGGGTGATGTGGGTCTTGACCCAACATCCATGTTGAACTATAGAAGCTTCATAGATAGTTAGAGTTGATGAGTCTTTCAATATGTTCCTTTCTGTTTTGAGATCTTGAAAACTATAACTTATCCTTTATTAAGTTTTTCTAGACATTTATTTGAGTTGAGTTTACTTGAGACTATTGAGTTTAATTATGCATTTAAAGTTGTTTATTTGCTTGAGTAAGTCTTCCGCTAAGTAATTAGCCAGGCCAAGGGTTCAGTTGGGGATCATCAATGGTTCTCGAATGCCGGCCACGTCCAGGGTGTAGGCTCCGAGCGTGACATATAAGTTGGGCACATGGACAGGGGCGGAGCTAGAAAGGCTTAATGGGTGTCACCGGATACTGCTTCGTCGGAAAATTTTACAATATATATATATATATATATATATAGAAAATAGAAAATATATATATATATTATACAATGTTAATAACTTGGTCAGTTAAGTGCACCAATTGTTGTGTAACTGTCATGAGTGACAACCTTGCTTTTCTTCTTTTTTCTTTTTTCTATTCTTCCTTTGCTTTTTTTCTTATTTTGATATTTTATATAAAAATTACTATGTAGCATTATTATATTTTAGGAGATTATTTTTAAAACAGAAATTTATCGAGAAAAAGTTTAATTTTTTTATTACTTGTTGGAAAAGATATAATAATATATGTGAATTGTGTTATATATATATATACTTAAAAGGTGACACCGCTTGAAAAAAACCTTATATATGCCACTACACGTGGAGATTGTTTGTGCTGGGGGCATTGGTTTGATTTTATGATAGTGCGTTGAGATCATCCGCACAGACACATAGAGATTGTCCATGTCGATATATGTATTTTGCGAATCCCCTATGGGTCACAAACTCTTGATCTATTTTTTAGAAGTATCATGTATATTGTGGAGAGTGTATGTCACAACCCGAGCATACACCCTGGACGTGGCCGATACTCAAGAACCATTGTTGGTCCCCAAGCGAACACTCATCTTGGCTGACTACAAGCGGAAGACTAACTCAACCATACAAAAACATAAAAATTGAATTGTGTTCAATAACTCAAATACTCAATCTTTAAAAAGATCAGAAAACTACACAATAGATAAACTCAGAGATTGTAAGAAAACAACTCAAAGAAGATACATACTGAAAACTACTCAACTTTGTCTATCTATGAAGCCTCTACTATTTCGTAAGGATATCAGGACAAGACCCACGACATCTCAAAACTACTAAATGTAAGATAAAGGTGAAGTCTTCTAAAATATGAAAAGGTTCACCAAAGCTGACTGGAATATCCCATGACCTCAATGAAGCGCATGTTGATGATCCTGAATACATGTATCTGCATCATGAAACGCAGGCCAAATGGCTCAGTACATGGAATGTACGAGCATGTAAGGGGAATTCTAAAGCATAAATATAAGCTTGAACTTGATAAAAAGGAAGCATACTTACCTCTTCTCAACTCACACAACTAAACTCAACTCAAGAATAAGATACTCAACTCACGATACTCAACCTTGAATACTCAACTCCTGATACTCAACTCAAGATAAGGTAACAATAAAAGATGCAATATATGGAAAAAATTTAAAACAGTAGATAGAAACTCAATGTATTGAAGAATACAATAACAACTAAATTTGTATATAAAAATACAATATAACTCTATAGGAGATTTTCTAATCCACAACCATCACTATTAGCTATGTGATGATACAACGTCTCACCCACGCTGCCAGAATTGTCCTATACCTTGTTGGGGTATAGAACTCCTCAACTATGTGGATCCACTAGTTTATGCTGAAAAGCATTAAGGAATCATCTAAAAAGTATGACCCTTTCTAGCCATGTTGGCTACATGGTTTATGGGGGTTGTGATTTGTATGAATCTCCCCCATAACGGTGCTCAATACTACTCCCAAAATATATCAGCTCATATGTTTGAAAACATAACTCTTTTTATTTTTTGAGATTATTACCCAAAAATCTTTCTTTTAAAAGAGATGGTACTCAAACTACTCAAAACTCTTTTGGAAATCTCAGTTTCCTCTCAACTTAAATGTAAATTTTTTTTTACTCTTGGGAATACTTAGTTCCCATATATCATTTTAATGAAAATGAACTCAGCTCTACTCTTCCTCAACTCAGTGCTCAAGTCTTCAAAACAAGTTTTAAAACAATTTGTAAAAAGACTTCTTAAAATAGGGTTCATGCCGAATTATGGACGTGAACAAATCAATTCAAGGTTTTCAATAACCATGCATAGAACTCAATACTTGGAACTCAACAACTCCAGAAATCAAGGAGTCAATGATACTACTCATCTCAAGAATGCTTGACTCAGAGGGTTCATGCAGAATTATGGGCATGAACTACTCAACTCAAGGACTCAATGATACCTCTTATCTCAAGACTGCTCGACTCATAGAGTTCATGCGAAATTATGGGCATGAACCACTCAACTCAAGGACCTTCATGGGTAACATATTGTAGCCCCATGATTATTAATATATTCCCAAACTGATTAGGAACTCAATACTCAAGACTTAGAACTTGAAAATACTACTCCTCTCAAAGAAACTCAACTGATGGAGTTCATGCAGAATTTATGGGAATGAGCGACTCGACTCAAGGGTCTAAATAATAATAAGTAACTCATGTATACGACTCTTCTCATTCTCATACTTACTTCTTCAAAACTCAGTTTAAAACTCAAGTGTTGGCTTTGAAAAACTTCTCAAGATTTATAACTCAAAATAGGGTTCATGCTGAATTATAGACATGAACAAATCAACTCAAGGATCTCAATAAAAATAGCGAAACTCAAATCTTAGGAATAGAATTTCAAAAGCATCAGGAATTCAAGAACTCAAAATCAACTTATCTAAAGAATACTCAAATCTAGGGGTAAAATCCTAGATTACTCTTTTACTGATTTGAAAGTAGATGTAGGGCGTGAGGACGAACTAGTCCAACACTATGATAGTCTTACAGACTTGGAAGAACAAGGTTGTTGAAGAATCTTGAATAAGAAAACCTTTCTTGAGATTCTTGAATTAGTTTCTTGAAATCTCTATGGCCAAGAATTATGATTTTTATTAGTGATTTATAATTGTATGGAGGAACTTGAGTTGAAAAGAATGGAATTCTTGGAGAAAGACTAACCTTGAAGAAGAATCCTGAAAAAAATTGAAAGAATCTTGAATGGAGTCTTCTACTTTGATTTTTCCTTAGGGTTTTGCCCTAGGGTTTGAGAGAGAAGAGAATGATGTATTAAAGGATGAAAATCTGATTGTTTTGAGCTTTAGGATTTTGCCCTAGGGTTTGAGAGAGAAGAAAATGATGCATTAAAAGATGAAAATTTGATTGTTTTGAGCCTTTTATTAATCAAGAAATTCGTTAAAGGTTTTCTTGGGGGTAAAGAGGCAAAAACGACCCTTTTTAATGTTTTTCCGTTGGCTAATTCATAACAACACTGTATCAGGTTGCTAAAATAGTCATAACTTTTTACTCAAAAAATGAATTAACGCGAAATTGGTGGCGTTGAAAAGTAGATTCAAATACCTTTAATTTGTTAGTTTATGGACCACGTAACTCTTTATATTCCAAGATATATGGTCGTTTGAAGTTGACCCAAGTAGAATCTTACATCAAAACTTAATCGATAAGGAAAGTTTAAGAACACTTACCAAGAACTCATCAAGAAATTAAATTGCTCAATTTTTATGGATCGATTCGCAAAAGAATGTCATGATTGGCGTGTAGGTAAATAAACCTGTGGAAGCTTACATACAACAAAGAACTAGGTTCTCGGTGAAATCTTGAATTTCTTGAACGAACGCTTGAAACTTTGAACTTTTTCTTTTCTTGAATCTTCTCTCGAAACACTAAATGATTTTGGGAATGACTGAAACTGATTCTAATCAATTTAGACCCTTAATTGGGTGTAATTCGCGTTTAGAATAAGTGGGGGTAAGGAAAAGACTAAAATATCCCTCCTATTTTTGGGTAACTTCCCTTAAATGGATAGCCTGACTTCAAAAGGGCATATCTCTCTCGTATGAGCTCGAAAATTAGCAAACTCAGTGGTTGTAACGACCCGAAAAATGATAGAGTGAAACTAGAGCCTCACATGTGAGTTTGGAGTCGAGAACTTAATGAAATGGTTATAATTGAATTTGACCCAAAAAGTTCTTAAAATGTGTTTCGGAAGTTACCGGAAACTTGTTTAGCTGTATATAAAA
>JAJOOR010006083.1:0-64783 GCA_036250505.1 Solanum acaule | reverse complement strand
ACCATTAAACTACATCTAACCTATCAGCAAGCAAGACCCAACAATAATATCAACACATATTTGCTAAATCACACCCCAAGAATGGGGATTTTTAGCCACACATCAAGAAATAACAAAACACACCTAAAATGATAATAAAATCAAATGGGTATAAGAAATTAAACCTTGATTTAAGCAAAGGACGAAGAATGGAGAAGACCCACTTCCAACTTGGGGAAGATGAAACCCTTCTTTCTTCAAGTCTCCCAAAAACCCTCTCCAAACTTGAGAGAAAATATCCTAAAAATTACTATTCTATATTGGAAAATAAAATAAATGTTCGACTCTCTAACATTAATAATAAGTTTAGTATTTATAGACTTCAGAAAATAGTGCTAGCGAATCTTCCGGCGAAGTTAGTCGATAACGCCGAATGACTCGGCGACTTGCCCTTCTTCTGTTTCATCGCTGTTTCATGCTTGCCTTCAGCATCTTCACGTTCTGGACCATTGGGCGGTATAGTACTGCTTCGCAAAAAATATTCGGTGAAGTGCCGACTGCTCATTTTATTACCTTTTTGATCCTTCTCCTTCAGGGCTTCGGGTACTGGAACAAAGGGCGGAATGAATCCCTTAGGTGAATCTCCAAGTGTTCTTGGCGATGCTCAGGCTTCAGCTTCTTTGTTCTTTTCAGCCTTTTTGTTCCTTTTTGCGCATAAGTGTCCATGCTTTCACTAAAACTTCAAATACCTGAAACTTGAGAGTTTGCATCAGAGATTTAGACAAAATAAGCATTCGAGGACACTATTCTTATCAAAATAAAGCCCTAAATGAGTCCAATTTTAGGATTCATCAGCTTCACGGGACAATTTGACGATCGTGTACCTTCACCAGACGCTTCGGGAGAACCCCTACTAACTTGATCAACTTCACGACCACTTTTACGGCCCATCAATCTCACCACGGGCAGTCTAGGCGTCCGTCAAAGTGAAGCATACATGGGGCAGGTTTTGGAAACCTACTACGATCCCCTTAACAGACCGTGGTCCCCTTCCGACCCATCTAAGGCTCCGTGGGGGGTTCCATGGTCAGCTTTTTGGGCTTGTGAGTTTTCCACTTGACCCATTTCTTTCCTTTCTCGCATTTGAGGTGTTATAAAGACTTTGAGACAAAAAATATTGCAGTACTATCAAAGGTTATTATTTTATTAATAATTCAGAGAGATACATTTATAGATATAATTCCAAACTAAAAAATAGAAAAATTTGCTACTAACTTATCGGTAAAATTCAAATAAAGAACTAACATCTAAATTCAAGTCACATAAGAATCTAATAAAATAATTTAAAAACCCTAAAAGTAGCTAACTGTTTTAGTTCTATAATATCCTGAGACATATTATCAACACTTCTCCTTGGATCAGGAATTGTAGATTATAGTCTCATCTTAAATTAACCTTGTGAACAAATCTGTCAAATCATATTTTGTCTTGCAAGGCTTTTGTGCATCTTCTGTTTAGATTAAATGAGAAGCTCTTACCTCTCATTTCAATTTGTAAAATCTCTTGATTAGTAGAATCAAATATTCGACAATTATTGTATCCAAATAATATTTTGAATCTTTTTTATTAACTGGCCAACACTAAACAAACTAAATATCAGGCACATAAAGAATAACTAAAATTATTTTTGTACCTGAATTTATTTTAATTGCAACAAACCCTTTTCCTTTTGCAGGAATACAACCACCATTCCCAATTCTAAGTTTCTTATTTTTCATAGGAATGAACTCTTTAAAAATATTTTTGTTCATATGTCATGTAGTTTGTACAATCATGATCAATCATCCAAAAATCAGATTTTTTGGTCGAAAAACAAGTTGCCACAAATAAGTTGTCTTCTTCTTCTTCAAAGGTGACTTGGGCAACTGTTTCAGCTTCTTTAAATTTTCTTTTTCAAATCACAGCTTCATGACAAAGTTGTTTGCAGATCTTGCGTTGTGCATATGGTCTCTTCCAACATTTATATAGAGGATGTCCATTTTTGCCACAATGCTGACTAGGTGGGTAATTCTTCAAGAATTTATCCTTGCTTTGAGTTTTGTTGCTGTCTATTAATGCTCATTCAACCATACCATTTTTCTTCATAAGCCTCCTTTGTTCATGCGCCTGCAAAGAATCTAACAATTCTGCCAAGGTAATTTTGGACAGATCTTGTGTGTTTTCCAATTTTGTAATACATTCTTCATATCTTTTGAGCACTATATTAAGAGTTTTTTCAACAATCCTAGTATCTTTAAATTCACTTCCTAGTAATCCTACCTTGTCTATTCAAGGAATGAGGAAGATCATGCTAGTCATCTCAGAATAGTTCTCCAAACTCTGAAGGATAAGGACTTATATGCTAAATTCTCTAAGTGTGAATTTTGCCTTGAGTCTGTGGCATTCTTAAGCCATCTTGTTTCTAGTGATGGAATTCGAGTTGACCCTCAAAAGATAGAGGCAGTGTAGAACTAGCCTAGAACCACGTCTCAAACTGATATTAAAAGTTTCTTTGAATTGGCTATCTATTATAGAAGGTTCATCGAGGGATTTTCATCCATTTCATCCCCATTAACTAAGTTGACTCAGTAAACAGTTAAGTTTCAATGGTCTAAAGCTTATGAGAAAAGCTTTCAGGAATTGAAAAAACGGTTGACTACTGCCCAGTATTTACCTTACCAGAAGGTACGCAAAGTTTTGTGGTATATTTTGATGCGTCCAGAGTTTTATTGGGTTGTGTATTAATGCAAAATAACAAAGTTATAGCTTATTGATCTAGAAAGCTTAAGATTCACGAGTGAAATTACCTAACGCATGATCTAGAGTTGGATGATGTAGTGTTTTCTTTGAAAATATATATGGCATCTCTATCTTTATGTTGTTCATGTGGATGTGTACATCGATCACTAGAGTCTTCATTATGTGTTTAGTCAGAAAGAGCTTAATCTTGGATAGAGGAGGTGGTTGGACTTACTCAAGGATTATGATATGAGTATGCTCTATAACCCAGGTAAGGCTAATATTGTTGCTGATGCATTGAGTAGGTTGTCTATGGGCAGTACTACCCATGGTAAGAAAGACAGGAGAGAGTCAGCAAAAGATGTGCATAGACTTGCACGATTAGTACTCCGACTAATACATTCCAAAGAAGGATAAGTGGTGGTGATGAATGGAGCTGAATCATCATTAGTGTCTAAAGTGAATGAAAAACAAGACCAAGATCATATTTTTCTTGAATTGAAGGCAAATGTTCATAAGCAAAAAATGATGGCTTTTGAACAAGGGGGAGATGGTGTATTGAGGTATCAATATAAGTTGTGTGTGCCAAGGGTGGATGAACTCAAAGAGAGGATCATGGAGGAAGCTCATACCTCCATATTTTCTATCCATCCGGATTCGACAAAGATGTATTGTTACTTGAGAGAAGTCTATAGATGGAGTAGTATGAAGAAGTGTATCGTAGAATTCGTTGCCAAGTGCCTGAATTTCCAACAAGTCAAGGTAGAGCACCAAAGGCCCTGTGGTATGGCTCTAAACATAGATCTTTTAGAATGGAAGTGGGAGATGAACAATATGGATTTTATTACAGGCTTACACCCGATCTCGCAGGCAGCATGATTCGATTTGGGTGATTGTAGATTGAATGACTAAATCATCCCATTTCTTGCCGAATAAGACTACTTTTTCAGCAGAGGATTATGCTAAGTTCTATATTCAAGAGGTAGTTAGACTTCATGGAGTTCCGATATCCGTTATTTTAGATATAGGTGTGCAATTCACCGCACAATTTGGGAAGTCTTTCCCGAAATGTAGGGTTCCAAGGTAAAATTGAGTACTCCTTTTCATCCACAGATAGATGGTCAAGTAGAGAGCACAATTCAGACTTTAGAGGATATGTTTAGGGCGTGTGTGATCGATTTCAAAGGGAAATGGGATGAGCACTTACCACTCATAGAGTTTGCTTACAACAATAGTTATAATTCTAGCATCTAGATGGCACCTTATGAGGTTCTTTACAAGAGAAGATGTAGATCTCCTATTGTGTGGTTTGAGGTTGGTGAAACTGTGTTGATAGGACCAGACTTGATTCATCAAGCTATGGAGAAAGTGAAGATTATTCAAGAAAGGTTGAAATCAGCACAAAGTCGTCAGAAATCCTATACATATGTTAGGAGAAGAAACTTAGAGTTTGAGGTAGATGATTGGGTTAATTTGAAGGTTTCACCCATGAAGGGTGTTATGAGATTTGCTAAGAAGGGGAAACTTAGTCCCCGGTATATTGGTTCTTACAAAATATCCAAGAGGATCGGTAATGTGGAATATAAGTTTAAGCTACTGCAAGAGTTAGCAACGGTCCATCCAGTATTCCACATTTCAATATTGAAGAAGCATATGGGAGATCCTTTACTTCTCATACCAAGGAGGTAGCATCAGTCATTGTTCTGTGGAGGATTCAATTTTTTGATAAAGCTATATGGGAAAGCTGAGGAAGATATGAAGAAGACATACCCAAATATCTTCGAGTCCATAGAAATTCCATATTAAGGTACTAATCCTTTTCTTGGCATTTATTTTAAGTCGAAATGTTGTGTTACTTTACATATTGAGTGTTTGAACTGGGTGTTAGATGTTACAACCCTTAGTCTACTTAGAGTAATCGCATTCAAGGACGAATGTTCCCAAATGGGAGATACTGTAACACCTTGCTATTTGAAAGAACTAAATTGGAAATAACAAAATCTAAAATTTTGCAAGTTATGCTAAGTATGAGTTTTGAATCAACTTCAAATGACCATAACTTTCAGTACAAGATGAGTTTGGTGGCCCATAAGATATCAAATGAAAGGTCTTGGAATGCTCTTTCCAACTCCACCGAGTTTTCTAATTTTCAAGCTTGTATGAGGGATATATGACTATTTGAAGTCGGGTTGTCTATTTCAAGAAAGTTACCTGGATTTAAGAGGGGTATTTTCATCTTTTCCTTACCCTATCAGATTTAATTCATTTTTAGTAATTAATTAGGGGTCTAAACTGCTTTGGTTCAGTTTACACAATCATAATTCACGCTAGGGTTTTAGAAAACAGTTCAAGAAGAGAAAAGAGGAGAAAGGTCAAGGTTTCGTCAAGTTCTTGAGGTTTCATTGTGGATTTTTCCAAGTGTTTGATCCCTAAGAGGTATGTCACTTTTCATAGTGTTGGGTTCGTTCACCCACACGCCAATCAAGTTATTTTCAGCGTAATTTCAGTCTTGAAAGTTTAAGGATTTGAGTTCTTGATATGTTTTCATGAAGTTTCATTCATAATCTTGATTTTTAAGGTTTTGATGAGTTCTTGTGATAAAAGTTAGTGATTTGAGGTTGTTTTTTAGTAGATTCTCATTTACTTATATTGGGTAATAGAATCTAAGGAAAACTTGAGAAAAGAAATTGATTCTAGACGAATTAGGGTTAGAAAACGAGAAGAAAAATTCATCGGGAAGTTATGGGGAGAAACTGGGGCGACGCACCCGGATGCGCTAGAAGGTCTGGGGCGATGGAAGATCCAAAACCAAAAATAGTGGTATTTGCTAGCAACAACATAATGGAGGCAGTCACTCAATATATATTGATCCGAAATCTGATTCAAATCCAATATAGTACTTATGCGCCCCTGATGCTCCAGAAGGTTTGGGGCGACGCGCCCCCGATGCGCCAGAAGGTCTGGGGTAACGCGCCCCCGGTGCGCCAGAAGGTCCAGGGCGGCTCGCCAGCATTGCGCCTGAAACTAGTCTCTGAAGTTCAGGGGCTGACGCCCCGCGCCAGGAGTGTGCTGGGTCGCCTGCCCCCACCCTTTTTCCATCATTTTATCCGTCTAAGTTCTCCTAAAGAGTACCTTCATTCCCTATTGATTCTAACTATGCTAAACTACTTCTAAACATTGAGAAATCAGTCACAATGTGAATCATAACCTTCAATTCATAATTCAAATTTAAGGAAGAGCTAAGAGTCAAGTCTTGAAAGTTTTTTGAGTCTTTCCAAAAAGTCTTTTACAATTGTTTTTAAACTTGTTTTAAGACTTGAGCATTTGAGTTTGAGTACGAGTAGAGCTGAGTTCATTTTCTTTAAAATGATATATGGGTACTAAGTATTCCCAAAAGTAAATGGTTTCACATTTAAGATGAGAGGAAACACCGATTTCCAAAAGAGTTTCCATGAGCAATTTTTGTACCATTTATTTTAAGAGAAAGATTTTTGAGTAATAATCTCAAACCATAGAAAGATTTTTGTTTTTTAACGTATGAGCTAGTTACATTTTGGGAGTAGTATTGAGCACCAATATGGGGACGAGTTCAGATAACTCAAAGTTTCCATAAACCATGTAGCCAACGTGGGTAGAAAGGGTCATACTTTTTAGATGATTCCTTAATTCTTTTTAGCATAGACTAGTGGATCCACTTAGTAGTATGTTCCATACCCCGGCAAAGTATAGGACACTTCTGGCAGCGTGGGTTTGATGATGTATCATCACATAGCTCATAGTGTCAGTTGTCGGTTAGAGAATCTCCCACAGAGTTTATTTTGTATATTCATATACAAAAGAGTTACTTGTATTTTTGCATACAAACTGAGTATTATTGTATTTTTCAATACATTGAGTTGTTATTTACTATTTTAAAAGCTTTTCTTTATATTGCATCTTTATGACTACTTTATATTGAAATGAGTTGAGTTGAGTTGAGACGAGGTAAGTTGTTTCTTCAGTTCCAGTTCAAGCTGATGTCTTGTTTTAGAATTCCCCTCACATGCTCGTATATTCCATATATTGACGCCATTTGGCCTGCATCTTTTTTTATGCAGATACAGGTAATTGGGAACAACATCCAGCCCTTCGTTGATCCAGTTGAGTTCTAGAGTATTGGTGAGCCTCCTTGCTTTCGGAGGATCCTTTATTATGTTTTGTTATTCAGTTTTGTTAGGATGATCAGGGGTCTTGTCCCAACATCCCTCATAGTATTAGAGGCTTCATAGATATTTAGACAATATAAGTTCATGAGTCTTTTCTATTTTTAGTTTTAGATGTTTAAAGACTTGAGTTTCCTCTTTGGCCAGTTGAATGTTCCTTTAAGATATTGTGAGTTTATTACAAGAGTTTATCTGTTGAGTTCTTTTAATGTTAAATAAGTGTTCCATTAAGAGTTGAGCCACGACAAGGGTTCGCTTGGGGCCAACAATGGTTCTCCAATGCTGCCTACTCCCATGGTGTAGGCTCAGGGTGTGACATCGTCTTTTGAAAATTTAAGAGAATGAATTGAGTAAGGCTGATTTGGGGGTTTAAATTCATTATATAGAACTTTGGGTAGAAGGAAAAATGACATAGTATTGAGTTAAAACAATAGAAAAAAGACCCAATTACCCCTGACTTAAAAATTACCGAATTGGCTTAGTGGAAAGCCAAAAAAGGTCACAATAACCACCACGGCCCGTCAAAAAGGTCGTTAATCAATCCTTCTTGATAGGGCTTTACTATTTTGGGCATAACTTTTTACACCAAGCTTGGAATTAGGCAAACTCGATGGAGTTAGAAAGAGGACTCAGAGATCTTTAATTTGATAGGTCATGGGACACTTAATTTGTTTTGTGCTAAAGATATGATCGTTTTGGGTCGACCCTAAACTCTAAGTCTAATGAAAACCCTTCACGGATGACTTCATGGTGTGTGTGGGGCTTCATGGGCCATTTTGACGCTCATGTACCTTGACCAGATGCTTGGGGAGAACCCCTACTAACTTGATCAACTTGACGACCACTTTGACGGCCCATCAATCTCACCACGGGCAGTCTAGGTGTCCGTCAAAGTGAAGCATACATGGGACAGGTTCTGGAAACCTACTACGATCCCCTTAACGGACCGTGGTCCCCTTCACGAGCCATCTAAGGCTTCGTGTGGGGTTCCATGGTCAACTTTTTGGGCTTGTGAGTTTTCCACTTGACCCATTTCTCTCCTTTCTCGCATATGAGGTGTTACAAAGACTTTGAGAGAAAAAATATTGCAATTCTATCAAAGGTTATTATTTTATTAATAATTCAGAGACATACATTTATAGATATAATTCCTAACTAAAAAATAGAAAAATTTGCTACTAACTTATCGTTAAAATTCAAATAAAGAACTAACTTCTAAATTCAAGTCACATAAGACTCTAATAAAATAATTTAAAAACCCTAAAAGTAGCTAACTGTTTTATTTCTATAATAGCCTGAGACATATTCTCGACACTCCTCCTTGGATCAGGAATTGTAGATGATAGTCTCATCTGAAATTGACCTTGTGAACAAATCTGTCAATTCATCTTTTGTCTTGCAAGGCTTTTGTGCATCTTCTGTTAGATTAAATGAGAAGCTCTTACCTCTCATTTAAATTTTAAAAATCTCTTGGTCAGTAGAATCAAATATTCGACATTTTTGTATCCAAATAATATTTTAAATCTTTTTTATTAACTGGCCAACACTAAACAAACTTGTCAATATCAAGAACATAAAGAATATCTGAAATTAGTTTTGTACCTGAATATCTTTTAATTGCAACATACCCTTTTCCTTTTGCAGGAGTACAACCACCATTCCCAATTCCAAGTTTCTTATTTTTCATAGGAATGAACTCTTTAAAAATATTTTTTTCATATGTCATGTAGTTTGTACAATCACTATCAATCATCCAAAAATCAATTTTTTTGGTTGAAAAATAAGTTGCGACAAATAAGTTGTCTTCTTCTTCTTCAATCGTGACTTGGGCAACTATTTCATCTTTTTTAAATTTTCTTTTGCAAATCACAGCTTCATGACAAAGTTGTTTGCAGATCTTGCATTGTGCATGTGGTCTCTTCCCACATTTATATGGAGTATGTCCATTTTTGCCACAATGTTGACTAGGTGGGTAATTCTTCAAGAATTTAGCCTTGGTTTGAATTTCTTGGCTGTCTATTTATGCTCATTCAACCATACCATTTTTCTTCATAAGCCTCCTTTGTTCATGTGCCTGCAAAGAATCTAACAATTCTGCCAAGGTAATTTTGGACAGATCTTGTGTGTTTTCCAATTTTTTAACACATGCTTTATATCTTTCGAGCACTATATTAAGAGCTTTTTCAACAATCCTTGTATCTTTAAATTCACTTCCTAGTAATCTTACCTTGTTTACAATACCAAGCAATCTGTCAGAGTATTCCTTGATTGTTTCTGACTCTTTCAGTCTCTACCATTTGAATTCCCTCATTAAATTTAATACCTTCATTCCTCGTATTCTTTCATCTCCAGCATATTCTTTCTTTAGATAATTCCAAAAAAAGATTGTTGATGTGAGAGTCATGATTTTTGTGAAAACAGTTGTCGAAACAGCAGCAAACAGAGTTGCTTTTGCCTTGGACTTAATGGTTTTCTTTTCCTTATGACTCTTGATTTGGGCCACGGTGGGATTATTTAGCAACAGATTAATTTCACAATCCTCTTCAACGGCTTCCCAAAGATCAAGAGCCTCAAAGTAGGTTTCCATTCTCACAACCCATAGTTGATAATTCTCACCATCAAAAATAGGAGGAGTCATTCGTGAAAAACTATTTTCGGAATTCATGTTTCTACTCACAAGTCCCTCAAAAAGAAGGCTCTAGATACCAATTGTTGGGTTTTTAATAAACAAATTAAGAAAATAACAAAGAAAGACTTAGAGAGAGAAAATACTATAGTATTGTCAAAGGGAATTATTTTATTAATAATTCAGAGACATACATTTATACATATAATTCCTAACTAAAAAACAGAAAAATATGCTACTAACTTATCAGTAAAATTCAAATAAAGAACTAACTCATAAATTCAAGTCACATAGGACCCTAATAAAATAATTTTAAAATCCTAAAAGTAACCAACTATTTTATTTCTGCAATTTCTTGAGGCATATTCTCAACAGAACTAATAGTGATAGTGGTGTTGATTGTTAATTAGGTTTATTGTTTCTCAAGGCTCTTGCATGTTGGACCGATTTAGAAGGATTTGGTAATGTTTCACTTCCGTGGTTTAAACCTTGTACTACATCTATCTCCATTTCAATGTCAAAAGGATGAGATAAAAAATGTTAATATTTGAGGTCAAACAACATAAAAAATTTACCTAAAAAGAAGACAACTTCACCTATCTGAAGAGGATAGTGGTGGCAGTAGTTGCTGGTTTTCATGCAAAACTGTATCAATATCATTACCTCTAACCCAGCTAGGATGAAATAGTGGTGGTGATGGTGTTGGTTATGACTTAACTATTTTGTTTCTCATGGTTCTTACATGTTGGACCGATTCTGAAGGTTTTGATAATTGTACGCTAAGTATGTTTGAACTTTGAACCTTCTACATTGTACAATCATGATTTAGTAGGTCTTGATAACCACAAGCAATTTTGTCACAAAAAGTACAAAGGAGTAGCTTCATATGAGTTGACATTCTAAAGAACAAAACACAAAAGGATGCAATGTCAAAAATATTAATTTTTGAGATCAAGCAACATAAAGTTTTGTCCTAAAAATATATCAATTTCACATATATGACTTGTTTTGAACAAGGAGATTAGACTGGATTGTGCATTTTAAATCTAGAGACTGTATGAAAAATTTATAGGCCGGTGCACTGCCCACTTACAAACTTGTAGAATTCAGATCTCTTATATAGGTAAGTATATTAAAGTGACAACTCTACAATCAAAACAAGAAAATTATTGATGTTTTATCCTTTTTAGGGATACTATTCAATATACGTAGTTCACTTGTATAATTATTTTCTAAACACGATGAGATAAATGTTTTTCCTATTTTGAATTTTTGTTTTCAAAGAAAATTAGTACTAAAAACACTAAAAACATTTTTGGATAAATAGTTAAACATATGTCTATACAGTATTTAATTTTGATAACTATGCAACAAAAACTTGAAAATTATTGATATCTTTTCTTTTTTAGAGATACTATCCAACTTATACATATATTAGTTAACTTGTTAAAAAACTCTTAACACTATTAAATAAAAAAAATTCCTCTTTTGAATTCTTGTCTTTTTAAAAGAAAAGTAGCAATAAAGAAACTAAAATTAAATAGTTAACTATCGCCCTTAAATCGGATTAAAGAGGAAGTTTGTTAGAAATCTTGATAACTTACTAATGAAATTCTAATTATCAGCTACTATTGCAAATTAGGAGTTTTAAGAGAACTATTAACTATTTTAATTAGTTGGATTTTAGTATATAATAAGAGACAAACTAGGGTTATAGTTCTTAGATATCAAAACGCAAATAGATAATTTACTATCAAATCATCCAGGTGTGTTCATTGACGAATTTATAAGTCTCCTAAAGTCTCTCGACCCAATTAACAAAACATCATTGTAAGTTCTTATCGATACTTGGATGTCGAATTAATTTGTTGATTTATCAAAAGCTCATATTATTTATCCTCCCTTGCGCTCAAGTTATTAGACGGGGGTTTGTAGCCCCATATCTATGTTAATGGTCCTTTTTGCTAAACTTAATGTCACGACCCAAAGTATACTCTAGGCCTAACATAACGTATAGAACCCCGAGAGGCCCTACACAAGTTACTTAGCATGCATTATACAAGATAATAGAATTAAATGCTTTAAACGATAAAATTATATACATCAAAAGAGTTTGACAAAAGCGGAAGTCTAATGTAAGTCTCAAAGCCATTTAATACATCATAAGAAAAGTGATTGGAATGTAACACATACATCATATACAAAGTTAGAAACGAAAATGATATAAAGCAATAAAAGAGTCTCAGTCCTTGGAACACGAGGACTCACTATTATTCAAAGCCTTTGAAGAATCAACTAGCCATGAGTGTGGGAGGTAGGAGGGTCTGACTCTACATTAGTGAAACAATGTAGGCACAAGTATTCATTAGTACATGGAATGTACTAACTATGAGACACTATGCATAAACATAGGTATGAAAGAATAAATGAGTTAAAATGAGTAGGCATGATCATAATGGAACATTTAAAAGCTTTAAGGAAGAGTTGACATGAAAATCATGGAAACATGGTCAAGTACACTAACATAAAGAACATAAGAAAAGATTTGAAGAAAACATATTCATCTTGTGGGATCTTAGCTTTAACCGAAAATAAGACCATGAGAGCTATATCATGGAATCTGATATATCCCTCATACATAAAGAAGGGGAAAATACTTGCCAAGGTAGAATCCGTACATATTGTCCTTTACTAAAGTAGATCCACTAGCTAGGTCATTTAAGACATCATACGCGAGCATGTAGTTTAGGAATAGAGGGTTCTACGAGAGACTAACCTATTTGAGCCTCCAACTCAAATCTTTCTCGGTGCTAAGTCTAAATCCCAATGGAATAGATAAAAGTCAAATATCAATTTAACATAGGGAAAGGCAATAATCAATACCTAATAACACTTTCAAGATCAAAACATAGAATAGCAGCTCCTTAAACATTATTCAACATGGATGAGAAAACCTTTCACCAATGTGAATTCATTTGTAAGAAATACCTTTCACAATTATGATCATCATAGTATGTGAGAAATCCTTTCACAATAACATTGATATTTTCATTTCAAATCATCCTTAAATAATTTATAATAGCTTCATGAAAACATTCATATCTTCATAGATTCATAATTCATAGTACATAACCTTCATCATGGGTTCTTAATAAAAAATTATGGATCATGCATGGGTCAACATAATTTCAATTAAATATCATGAATTAACATAGAATCATGCATTAGAAAACCTAATCAACAACAATAAATCATATTTGAATGAAACATATGAGATTGAATTAAAACCCTAACTTGATTCAATTGAAATTGAATGGGGAAACTTGAAAACCATGGGGACCCCATGGAGGAAAGGACTCCATGGGTGAATACGCACATACCTTGGTGCTAGAAGCCCAAAAACAATGGAGGATTGAACACTTGGTTGAAACCCTAACTCTTCTTCTTCTTCTTCCTTAGCCTTGAGAGAATTCGGAGGATGAATTTGGTCAAGTTTAGGGACTTTAGGAGAATGAGTTGAATTAGGTAAATTGGGGACTTAAGATGTTTATATAGGGCTTAGGGTAGAAGGTAAACCATCGTAGAATTGGGTTAAAACAATTAGGAAAAGACCCAAAAGCTCTTTAAGAATAACTATTGAGCCTCACCTACGGTTTGGACCTTATGGGTCAACCATTGATAAGTTCAGAAACTATTATTTGGACCAACTTTTGATGGAACCCATGTACGGCTCATAGGTCTTCCTACGGTCCATACATACCAACCGTAGAAACACATTTTACCCCTTAAAATTCACTAATTATGGGACTCACCTGCGAGACCTACCTACGACTCGTATAATGATTGACAAACCATCGTGGTTAACCGTAGAAAGGGGTATTGGGACTTGATTATAGAAAATTATTTTTCCACTTCCTACGATTGCCATCTATGGCCCGTAGAAGTTTCTACGGCCCATAGAAGTTTCTACGGTCCGTGGATAGACATGAAAACCAGACTTGAGTGAAGAAATCTTTTTTCCTCTTTTTTCCAAGTTCCAAGGTATTATAATATCTTTCCCTTGGGAACATTTGTTCTCGAATAGGACTCAAGGCAACATAAGGAGGGTAGAGGAATAGATCTAACAACCCAATAAGAATGCAACTCCATCAACAACACTTAATCAATGAGGAGCATCAACTCCAAGCTTGAACATGCTCGAAACATCATTTCATAAGGTATCCATACAAGTCATACTCAAATGCACATAATCATGAAGAAATCAATCAAAGCTACATCAAGATCTCAAAAGAAAGTTTACATAAGCATGCATGTATGGAGAAACACCAGAATGACGAAGACATGAAGGTGGAACATAAGAAACTAAATACCTCTAACTAAATTAGGTTCTGAGGGAAAGAGATGGGGATAACGGGAAATCATATCGGCTTCGGCCTCCCAAGTAGCACCCTCAACTCTTTGATTCCTCCATAAGACCTTCAAATATGCAACTTCCTTATTTCTCAACTTCCTAAGTAGTCGGTCCAAAATATCAACCGGAACTTAAGACTTTCCTTTATACCAAGACTCTCAATAGCACAATGGATGTTGAATCACAAACACATTTTGTCAACAAGGAGACATGGAAAAATGGATGAATGTTAAGTCATTAGGCAATTCAAGTTCGTAAGCAACATTACCAATACGCCTCAAAATTTGATATGGGACCACATTACAGGGACTAAGCTTCCTTTTCTTTCCGAACATCATTACACCCTTCATGGGTGAAATCTTCAAGTAGACCCAATCATGTACATCGAACTCAAGGTCTCTCCTTCTAACACCAACATAGGACTTTTAACGACTTTGAGCCATTTTCAACCTTTCTCTATCAAGACAAACTTTATCCATAGCCTCATGTACTAATTTGAGACCTATAAAAGCAATCTCACCAACTTCAAACCACCCTATAGGAAATCTACACCTCCTGCCATATAGAGCCTTAAATGGAGACATATCAATGCTTGAATGATAGCTATTACTGTAAGCAAACTCGATCAAAGGAAAATGATCATTCTAATTTCCCTTGAAGTCAATCACACAAGATCTCAACATATCTTCTAAAGTTTGGATAGTACAATCCCCTTGCCGATTTGTTTGAGGAAGAAAGGTCGTAGTAAGCTTAACAGGAGTATCGAGGCCTTTTTGAAAAGATTTCAAACATTGAGAAGTGAATTAGGTACCATGATCAGAGATAATGGATAAGGGAACTCCATGCAATCTAACCATTTCCCTCAAATACAAATTAGCATAGTCCTCCAACAAATAAGAAACTTTGACGGGAATGAAATAAGCCAATTTAGTCATACGATCCACAATAACCCAAATCGATTCATGTTGCTGCCAGGTGCGGGGTAAACCAACAATAAAGTCCATATGCAAATCTTCCCATTTACAAGTAGGAATACTAAAATCTTGGGACAAACCTCCCGGCTTTTGGTGCTCAACTTTTACTTGTTGACTATTAGGACATTAGCCACAAATTTTTCAATATCCTTCTTTATCCCATTCCACCATTAGACCTCCCGTAATTCACGATACATCTTGGGGGCTCCCAAGTGAATGGAATATCGAGAACTATGGGATTCTAATAAGATTTGCTTGTTCACGTCATTAACATTGGGAACACACAAATGACCTTGATGTTGAAGCACACCATATCCCCCTTGGGAGAAAGCCTCAACGGACCTTTTAGGCATTGGTTCCTTCATCTCAACCAAAATTGAGTCAAGACCTTGCTTGTTTTTCACATCTGACACAAAAGATGATTCAGAACCATTATGAACCATGCCACCACCTTTTGTGGAATCAACCAACATAACACCCAATCGGTCCTATCTATGAATATCACGACCAATTAGTTTTTATCTTCCTCAACATGAGAAACACTACCCATTGGTAATCGACTAAGAGCATTCGCCACTCTATTCACCTTACTGGGGTGATAGAGAACACACATGTCATAATTCTTTAGTAATTCAAGCCACCGCCTTTGGTGATGATTTAGATCCTTTTGCTTGAATTCATATTGCAAACTATTTTGGTCAGTAAGGACATCAACATGAACACCATATAAGTAATGCCTCCGTATCTTTAAGGCAAACACAACTGCTGCTAGTTCCAAATCATTGGTAGGATAGCTCTTTTTGTGAATCTTATGTTGTCTCAAAGCATAAGAGATAACCTTCCAGATTTTCATAAGAACACACCCTAATCCAATTCTCGAGGTATCACAATAAACAACAAACCCATCAGATCCTTTGGGTAGAGTCAATATCAGAGTGTAGGAAAGTCTATCTTTCAATTCCTGGAAAATCTTTTCGCACTCTTCCTGCCATAAGAACTTAACCTTATTTTGGGTCAATGTCGTTAATGGTGAAGCAATCGAAGAGAACCCTTCCATATACCTTTTATAATACCCAGCCAAGGCCAAAGAGCTTCTAATATCCAAAGGGGATAGAGATCTAGGTAAACTCTTAACCGCATCAGTCTTGTTAGGATCTACCTCAATACCCTTACCAGAAATGATATGACCAAGAAAATCCATGGATCTCAACCCAAACCACATATACGAAACTTTGCAAAG
Source organism: Solanum acaule (assembly GCA_036250505.1). Taxonomy (NCBI): domain Eukaryota; kingdom Viridiplantae; phylum Streptophyta; class Magnoliopsida; order Solanales; family Solanaceae; genus Solanum; species Solanum acaule. The sequence goes on along the minus strand of JAJOOR010006083.1, from coordinate 48,573 downwards.
AGTTGTTGGTCCTTGAGGACTTGCAACATAATCCTAAAATGATCGGTGCTCTCATCCTCACTTCTCGAGAAAATCAAAATATTATCGATAAACACAGTTACAAACATATCAAGGTATTATCTAAACACCATATTCATCAAGTCCATAAATCCAGCCGCAGCACTAGTCAAACCAAATGACATTACCAAAAACTCATAATGAACTTACTGAGTCTGGAAAGTTGTCTTCAAAATGTCATCTTCCTTCACCCTTAATTGGTGATAACCCGACAAGAGGTAAATCTTAGAGAAGTACCTTGCTCCTTTGAGTTGATCAAACAAATCATCTATCCTTGGGAGAGGATATTTATTCTTAATGAAAACCTTGTTGAACTGCCAGTAGTCAATACACATGAGAAGTGAACCATCCTTCTTATGAACAAACAAAATAGGAGCATCCCATAGAGAGATACTCGATCGGATGAAACCTTTATCCAACAAATCCTTCAGTTGCTCTCTCAATTTCTTATCTTCTACTAGATTTGTACGGTAAGGAGGAATAGATATTGGTTGCTTATTAGGGAGAAAATCAATACAAAGTATATTTCCCTTTCAGGAGGAACAATGGCTAAATCATTAGGAAACACTTCTGCAAACTCATTTACAATGGTGACAAACTCAAGAGTAGGGGTTTCTGAATCCGTATCCCTAACCCGAACAAGATGATATATGGAACCCTTAAAAAAACATTTTTGTAGCTTTAAGAAAAGAGACAAACGGACCCTTAGGCATAGAATTTCCCCATTTCCACTCTAGGGAAGGTTTATTTGGAAATTGAAACATAACTACTTGGGTGCTACAATCAATAGAAGCATAAAAAGAATGGAGCTAGTCCATACCAAGAATAACATCATAATTTTACATATAAAGTTCTTCAAGATCAACATTGGTGAATCTATGGGATAAGGAGATGGGAAAACTCCTGTACACTCTCTTAGCCACAATAGATTCACCAATAGGTGTAGAGGCGGAAAAATGATCTATCAACACATCCAGAAAAACATCAAACTTCATAGCCACATATGGTGTCACAAAAGACAAGGTAGCACTGGGATCAAGTAAAGCATAAACATCAAGATAAAAGACTTTTAATATATCGGTAACCACATCGGAAGAACCCTCTTGCTCATGACGAGTTTAGACTGCATAGATATAGTTTTACTTTGGAGAACTTGAACCCACACCACTAGGAGGAGCTAACCTACCATCCCTTCCCTTGTAATTTCTAGATGGGAAATCCCTCAAGCGGTGACCACTCTTCCACAACCAAAACAATTATCCATATCCATCAAACATTTTCCCGGATGACTGTTGCCACACTTTTGGCATGCAGGAGCCAAAGATCCATTTCTACTACCATTTCCTCCTTGAGGCTTAAGGTTAGACACCCTATCTTTGTTGAACTTTGGATCCGGAGCATTGAAGGAACCTTGACCATAATACCTTTGTCAGAACCTAGAATAACCATATGCCCATCGGACCCTGAATGTGAGAGATCGTGAGCTCGAGTTAGCCTTTTTAGGTGATATGTTAGTTTCTTGTGGTTTTCACGAAGGTCGGATCAAGGAGACCTTGGATTCATATTTTGATAGTTCCATTTAGTCCACAATGTTCAGTATAATCAATTCACATATATGGTTTGTACTTATGAAGTTTTGAACAAATCTCGAGGGTCCTTTCAATGTTCAAGTGTTTCTTGATATTTCTGGTATATGTGTGCTTTGTGTCAGCTATATCAGGAAACGTTCATCAGAGGTCAGACCCTCACAATTGTGAAGTCAAGTGTCGCAATAGCTACCTTCAAAGAAGTAAAGGTTTGTTCGCTATCACGAGAGATAGAGTTTTATCTATGTTTGCTTTGAGAACCCATTGTCACTTTTCCGACATCCGAGAGGGTTTTGGACCTGAAATTTTTGGTTTTATACCCCATTTTCCATTTTTAAACTTGGGAAACCCTTGGAGGCAATTTTGGAAGAGATTTCTTGTTCTAAATCTTTTGGTGTAAGCATTTATTATCGCGTCTTAAATCTTCTTCTTGCTTTGTCCATTGCGCGACTGAATCAACTTAAAAATTAGCTCAACACCGATTTAACTCAACAACTCAGCTCCACTCCAAGTAATCTCAACAATCTGCTCAGGTGTGTGACTGAATCAGACTATCATTCTCTTTGTTATTGATCAGGATCTTTGTGTCTTGTTCATTTATTAATCGATTAAATATCGCATTTCTCGTCTCACAAATTAAGTCAACTAACTATTCTTAGATTTAGATTTCAGTGGGTTGAACCCCAAATGGGATTAATACCACCACTGTGACCTTAACCTTAGAAAATTAGCTAACTATTATTGTTTGATGTAGCAGGTGACTCTGCTTTAACGCTAATGTACAACTTCGACATTCTGATATGTGCATTCATCACTTGAATATTTAGGTAAAAGCTTACAACCCTCCTGTGATGGATATCAAAATACCCTCTTGTGCTTGAACTGTTATAATCTCTGTAGATGATACTAGACTACGAAAACACATGTGTCCTGGTTTTATATCAGTTGTGACACCTAAATATATCAACAGGGGCATGATATGTACAACCAACAAAACTTAGTTCAAACAACATTATATCTTCATTTCCTGTATCATCTGGCATAAAACAGAACAAAGTTGTGATTTGATGTCAAAAAACATCTCCACATTAACCTTATTGACATGGTGTTATTCTCATTTATGGAGTACTCTGTTTGTCCAAGTTAAAGATTTTCCTGCCATAGCTTGGTAGCTCCTGAAATGTTCGAAAATCAAAATTACCTGCAAAATGAAAAACCATATTAGCTAAAAAGTCAGCAAGAGTATTTCCCTCCCTTAAGGAGTGTTGTACTCTTACTGACCAAGAGTTCATCATCTTTCGAATGGAATTGACTTCCAATGTCACCCTCCAAGGAATTTTCCATACACCATTGATAATATTCACTATAGCAAGAGAATCAAATTCAACAATTATGTTTGGAATTTGATTTTCCAAACAATATTGCAATCCGGTTCTTATAGCAATCACCTCAGCCTCCAAACTTTAAGAATTGGGAATTGTAAATCCTTTAGCACATAGTAAATCTCCTTCATGGGTCCTTACACAAAAGGTAGCAGAGCTTGGTCCTGGATTACCTCGGGAAGCTCCATCAGTGTTGCATTTCCATCACCCACAAGGAGGAGGATACCATCTGACCCTTTTAGCTTTAAATTTTGGTCTGAATCCATCTATAAAAGCAACAACTTGAGGACAATTTGTTGGGATTTGATCATACCCAAACTCCTTTCTGATAATTTTTCTTACCATATTATTGATATCCCAAATCACCTTTCCTGTAGTATAAGAACTTCCATGTACTACTGAGTTTCTCCTCTTCCATAAGAACAATAAAATAAGGGTAGGAATTGCTTGGAAGATTAGCTTTTGTCTAGAATTCACCTTAGTTGTGCTGGGGAGTAATGGGAGATGAGGTAAAGCATTTTTTGTTTCCACTTGATTAATCTTAACGAATAAAATAAGGTAAATGAAAAGGCAATGTGTTGATAATGATGAGTTGTGAATTGCCTTGACGTGGCCCCTATTTGATTGATTGATGAAATGCTTTGATGGCATGAAAGTGGATTTTGAATTTCTTGAATTGTTGTATCTTCCTCGTGGTATGAAATTTGCTTATGTGCATTGATCGTTGAACACCGTGATGAGGCATGTGTTGCAAAAATTAAGGGAAATGGTTCCGGCTAGTGATATGAGATATAGCCGAAGGAAAGTTATTCCGGCTAGTGATGTGATATAAAGCCAATGGGAAATGGTTTCGGCTAGTGATGTGATATAAAGCCTAAGGGAAATGGTTCCTGCTAGTGATGTGATATAAAGCCGAAGGGAAATGGTTTCGACCAGTGAAATGATATAAAGCCGAAGGGAAATTGTTACGGAAAATGATGTTCTAAAAAGCTAATGGGAAATGGTTCCGACTAGTGACAAATATGCCGAAGGGAAATGGTTCCGAAAAAAGTCATTAAGTGACTTAATGCCTTTGATACTTGTGATTGATTAAATTGTTGATTGTGATTGATCTACTTGTCATTTGAGATTGACCTACTTGATTCGTGTTGGTTGTTGAACTATGAATATTGGGGCTTGTGAGCCGCGCATTGTAGAACTATTAGGTTGGGCTGAATTCTATACAGGTTGTAGTTTCGAGGAGGTCCGATTTGGATGAAAGGAGTATTCGATTTCTAACTAGGTTGCCTTGTTTATTTGGTTGCTTGTTGTGTATCATGTTGTTGGTACTCACTCCTTATACACTTGTGTAGGTTCCGAGCCCGGTATTGTGTGATCTTCCTTCTTCGCCTACTTTCTGAGGCTTGTCAAAGGACTATTGAGAGATAGTTGCTAGTCATTCCGATGGGCCCTCATTTCCGATATGTTATGCTTTTCTCTACTTGAGAAACAAAGACATTGAGACTATAATTATTTCAATTCCGCACTTTTGTATTAGGGGCTTGTACACGTGACAACCAGGTTCTGGGGTGTTAATAGAATGACTACGTTTTCCGCTGTTATCTTGTTCTTGTTTTTTGTTTCCACATTTCTTTCATTTCGTCGGGTTGAGGCTAACTTGTTTTGGTGGGAATAGACAAGAGTCATCACCCATTTTTGGGTTGTGACATAAATCATATGAATTTTTGACCTCTAAACAATAAAGCACTTAATGTATAATACACTTCTTAAAATATTTCAGTTGAAGTTTACCTTGAAATGTCAGAAGAAATATAGTATTTATGTATGAGAAGTCCATTAGAGTAATTTCCGACACATCAATTTTTTATGGGCTCCGTCAAAACACAATTGGACATTCATGTATTTTTTCAATGCTAGTTGTTATTTAATAATTTGTTTAAGTTAATACATAAAATTAAATTTAGAACTAAGATTATAATAATAGTTGACATAGTAAATTCTTAGGGAAAGTCATTTGTTTCCCTTCATAAGACAATGAGATATTTCATTTTGAAACAATATTATTAATATCCATGCCATAGAAGAATTAAAACGCAATCTTGTTCAGTCCAACTACATAATTTTTTAAAGTTATGATTATATAAAGTACCACTAACAGACATTCTGGTGTATTCTAATTGATTAAACAATAATATATCTATTTTAGAACAATGTGTACAATTCGGTAGTGAATGGTACCAATATATAGGGCATTAGATTTTAGTTTATAGTGATAAAACACACACAAAAATTAAATCAATGACTGCAAGAAACTTCGTAGTAAAATTTTCAAGGGGAATAAAACTTTGTAAATAAGGAGAAAACATAAAGAAGAATATCCAAACAGCTAGTGGTTCAAACAATGTACAGATAAATGAAAAATACACACATGTTGTAGACATGGATACTATTGGCCTTAAAGATTTAAGCTTAGATCCACCTCACTAGTTTCACTATCACAAATGGGTTGAGGTTTGAATTTCAATTGATATATATTAGATCCATCAAAATAGGAAATTTATCTCCCTTATATGTGGTCCTTCAAAAAGACACGAAGGGTTCCATTTTGCGCTATAACTATTGAATTTAAACCTTGTACATAGGTCCCTCTTGTTGGTTGAAGCATTTTGTTGTAACTGATTTGCTTGCACGCCTATGTTATTATCATTTCCTCTAAGTGAGAGAAAACGATATGATGGTAGTGGTGGTAGTTTTTGATTGTTTGTATTCGCATCTTTGCAATAAATGTTGCTTCTTATTGAGCTGGCGTGATATGAGGGTGGTGATGGTGTTGGTAATTGAATACTTGTATGCACGGTTTTTCCATCATCTTTACCTCTAATCAAGCGGGCACCATATAAGGATTGTGGTGGAGACATCAACATGATTCTTCCATGTTGAACTGATTCTGAAGGTGTTGATAATTGTTCACTTAGGCTATTTGAACCTTGTACTATGTCTATCTCCATTTCATTGTCAAAAGGATGAGATAAGACATGATTCATGAATACTTGCTAGCCGCGAATATCTTTGTCCCACATAGGACAATGGACCAACGATAGATGAGTCGACATTCTGAAAATAAATATAGAAAAGGAAGCAAGATAAAAAAATGTTAATAGTTGAGGTCCAACAACATAAAAATTTTTACCTAAAAAGAGGAAAACTTCACCTATCTGATAAGGATGGTGGTGGCGGTTGCGACAATGGTAGTTGTTGGTTTACATGCAATTCTTTATCACTATCATTACCTCTAACCTGGCTAGGATGAAATAATGGTGGCGATGGTGTTGATTTTGAATCAACTCTTTTATTTCTCATGGTTCTTACACGTTGGATTGATGAAGGTTTTGATAATTGTACACTAAGTATGTATGAACCTTCTACAAGGTAAATCTCCTTTGATTGGTGTACTTGATGAGATTGAACATGATTCAATAGTTCTTGATAACCAACCACGAACAATTTTGTCACAAAATGAACAATGGAGTAGCTTCATGTGAATTGACATTCCAAAGAACAATATACAAACGGATGTAATGCAACATAAAGTTTTTTCCTAAAAAGAGGTCAATTTCTCCTCTATGACTTGTTCTGAACAAAAAGATGAGACTGGATTAAGCAGTGTAACTCTAGAGACTGTATGCAGAATTTATAGGCCAATGCACTGCACACTTTCAGACATGTAGAAGATCAGATCTCTTTTAAAGGTAAGTTTATTAAAGTGATAACTCTGCAATCAAAACATGAAAATTATTGATGTTTTTTTCCTTTTTAGAGATACTATTCAATATATATAAATTAGTTAACTTGTATAATTTTTTTCAAAACACGATGAGATAAATGTTTTTCCTCTTATGAATATTGGTTTTTGAAAGAAAAGCAACACTAAAAATACTAAAATCATTTCAGAATAAATAGTAAAACATATGTCTATATAATATTTAACTATGATAATTCTACAACAAAAACCGGAAAATTATTGATTTTTTTCCTTCTTAGAGATACCATCCAATTTATTCACGGTTAGATAAATGTATTTCATCTTTTGAATTTTTTTTATAAGAAAATTAGCACTGAAAACTAAAATCATTTTTGGATAAATAGTTAAACATATATTTATATAATATTTAATTGTGATAACAATGCAACCAAAACTTTAAAATTATTGATGAGTTTTCCTTATTAGAGAGACTATATATATATATATATATATATACATGTTTTTTGACACGTGCGTTGCATGTGATTACCAATTCCAAAATATATGCTATAGTAAATAGTATTGCTTATTTAAGTGAAGATTTAAATAATAAGCTTAGCAAAAAATAATATTGCAGATTCTTTTGTGAATGTTCAACGTGGATCGTCATATATATTTCTTATTCACGCAAACCTATGAAGATGGTCAATGAAAAAGTTATTAGTTTAATGCAATAATGTATATATTTATTTAAATTTTATAAGGTTAATAATGTAATTAGTCTTATCTCACAAATACTACCTTATAGACAATATTTGCTCTGTATTATTCTTGTCATTTAACCAGATGTGCTTTGCATGTGTATTTCACGTTACATTGTTTAGATGTCATATAAACATGTGAAGAGAACAACTACATTTTATATATTCATATATTTTCACATTGGTTATGCATTTTTTTTATAAAAAAAAAACTCAGAAGATTTTAAAATAATATATTTTAAAGTTAGAAGATCTTGTTAACTTGATAATACATTTGTGACATATATAATACTTTAATTTAAATACAAATACCTACCCAAATATAAATATATTTATGCATTAATGAAAATATGTATCACATAAAATTAACTATTAAATAAATAATAAAAATTAAAATAATACAAACTTCAATTGACGTTACTACAAGTCATATGAACTTTTCTTCATCTAAAATACTAAAATATTAAGAAATATTAAAAAAGTAAAACAAAAGGGCAATGCTTATATAGTAATTACTATTTTGAAGCAAACTTCATGTGAGCCTAAATCACATAAGTAGCATTGATAAATAAAGTCATTCTTTTGTCTTGAGCATCAAAAACAAATCGTGACAATTCTCCAAATTTTGGAAAAGATATTCAGAAGCATACATCTACATCATAATACAAATTGTTAACAAAAACAAATGAATTTAGACTAAATCATGTTAACTTCATAAATTGGAACATTAATACTAATGTATATATTAATCAAAAAACTAATTATTATATCATCAAAATTATTTTTCTCAAGTACTCGAGGTTATGGAATATACCCTCTTAGGATAGAATGATTTACTTCATCAGAATAGTGGTACCTCATATTCCGCTAAACTTCGAACTCTTTGAACAACAATAAATCACACAAAAAAAATTTAAAATGCAAGAAAAAGAAGAGTAGAAGATTAAAAAAATTGTGGTTGAAAAATGAGAGGAAGCCCCTCTATTTGTAGTCAACAAAGGATAGTATGAACAAATGTTTTTTTGTGTCTTATCTGAAAAGTCATGACCTTTTCGAGAAGTCACAATCCTTTGGAAAAGTCATAACTTATTGAAAAAGTCATAATTCTTTGGAAAAGTCACAACTTATTGAAAAAGTCACAACTCTTTGGAAAAGTCACAACTCATCGAAAAATTACAACCCTTCAAAAAAAGTCACAACTTATCGAAAATGTCACAACTCATCGAAAAAGTCACAACCTAAGTTAGGGATGTTATAGTAATTTAACATTCAAGTTAGGAGTTCTTTAATATATATATAATATATATATATATAACAGTTAGCTTGTTAAGAAAAATTCTAAACACTATTCAATAAATGTTTTTTCTCTTTTGAATTTTTGTTTTTTTAAAAGAAAAGTAACACTAAAAAATTAAAACTATTTTTGTGTAAATAGTTAACTATCACCCAAATCACACCCTTAAATCGGATTAAAGAGGTCGTTTGTTAGTCTTTATAACTTCCTAATGAAATATTAATTGTCAATTACTATAGAAAATTAGGAGTTTTATTAGAACTATTATATATTTTAAATAGTTGGATTTTAATATATAATAAGAGAAAAACTAGGGTTATAATTATTAGATAATAGAACTCAAAAAGATAATTTACTATTAAATCATTCAAGTGTGTCCATTATGAAAAAATGACGAATTTATAAGTCACCTAAAGCCTCTCGACCCAATTAACAAAACATCACCCTAAGTTCTTACTGACACTTAGGTGTCGAATTAATTTGTTGATTCATTAAAGGCTCTTGTTAGCTATAATCTCTCAAGCTCGAGTTATTAGATGAAGGTTCGTAGTCTCATATTCATGTAAATGATCCTTTTTCCTAATCTTAACATTTTTTGTCAAGAAAGTAAGAATACAGGTTAGTTCTTAAGGTTTGCAACAATTGTAAAAATAATATTTATGAAAGAACCTTTATGAGATGATTTTAATGCAAAGAAATTTTTTATCAGTGTTCCTACTTTAAGTTTCTTAACCCTAGTTATGATTTTAGCTAATCATAACTAGTTGTAGCAATAATTTTTATAATTTAAACTTCTAAAGAATATTAATGTAAAAGAAAGTAAATAACATCTTTGATAAATGCAGCTCTTGAGATAGAGTCTTGTTCGTTCCATAATAATTTTCTAATAAAACATACTTAAATCTAAAACACTAAGAACTACGGATTTTTTATGCTACGAGTAATCCCAAAACTCTACCAATAATTTGTAACCCTAAAAATGCAATCTAAAAGACATATAAAAATAGGATCGAAATTCTAATATTGATTGAACTATGCTTTGACTTTGGTCAACTTTACTCTGTAAATATAGCAACCATTCTTGTTTGGTATAGGTGAGCTAATCATGAAAGATATTGCACTAGAATACTTCTTGAATAGTGAGTTGAATATTTCAAGCTAGGTTAGACTTGGACAAAATCACTGAGCAAGATGAGGTCTAGAGTAATTAGATAAAAGGATTAGGTGATCCATCTGAGTTGAGTTTGTTTACATTTTTACAAAGACGTTATAGATTACATAGCACTTTTTGGAAGTGAATTCAGGTAAGTATAACTCCTAATATCAAACTTGGCATGAAGGGATTAGTTTGGAACATCAACATTTAAAGGCGTGTTATGCAATATAATATGTGTGTACGGGATTCTGAATGAATCTTGAGGGTCCATTGGTTGTTTTAAGAGTTGACTGATTTTTCTTACCTAGATTTTGTAGTGCCCTGCAATCAAAATACGGTGTTCACTTTCGCAAACCTTGCGAATGCGATATCCTAATTGCAAAAGCAAGGGAGGTGAGATCCCATACCTTCACGGTCATAAAGGGATTACTCACAATCGCGACCTTCTTGAAAGTGAAGGCCTATTATGAAAGCTAATGTCACTCCCCGAGGCTACCCCCTTGAAATAACATAGGACTTTGGATCACGAGTGACCCCAAGCTAACCATGGGTCTAGCATATATCAAGCATATTGAGAATAACTGAATAAGACATGTAGTGTGCAGAAGCTAAAACAATGTATAACCTAAAGTGGGGAAAAACCCAACTAGTCTGAATATATAAAACATAGTAAGAGTTTAGCGATAACTGAAACAACAGATTAACAATTCAAGTTGAATCTCTTACAATGTCTCAAAAGCATCTAACTGAGTTGAGTTGCTAGGACATGCCCCCCGGCTAACTCTAACAAAACTGAAACTGAATATAAAGACTAAAATGAAAGCATGTCTATCTATTGTCCTCGAAATATGAGGACTCACCACTGAAGTTGCTGAATATGGACAGAAAATCGATTTAAGCGTGATCTGGATGTTGAGTACCTTAACCTACATCATGAAAGGATGTAGCGCAGAGTATGCGTCAGTACTTGGAATGTACTGAGCATGCAAGATATAGATACTAAGGTGAACAAATATATATGAGTTAAACAAAGCATAACTGAGCAATGACATAAATTGAGCAAGGATGTAAATACTGAAACATAACTGAAAAGCTAAGTTGAATGCAATGACCAAGTAATAATCATGAAAATAACATGTTGAACTGAATACGAAAATATATACTGAAAACCTCGTCAAATGAACTAAGAGTCTGACTATGGAGCTACTAGTAACCAACATAAAACCATGTGAGCTAAACGTGGAGTCCGATTTATACGCCCCATCAAGAGGACCCAATATACCTTTCCAGGGGTATAAATGCATGACTGGCGTGATCAATATATCTGATGCCTAACAGAGAAGACTTATACTCCTACAGGGGCACGTAATGTTGGGACTGTGAGGGTACGATGAAACTTAATCCAACTCGGTGCTAAGTCTACTCCCAACTGAATATGTATATGACTGAAATGTCACTGAAATACTGAATAGCTCAAATACTGACATGCTAACTGAGAATTCAACATTTATATACTGATAATGTGACATTCTAAATGTGAAGCATGGTTATCTGTTTAATTGGCCTAGCAAGTGTAATTCATGAACTAAGAGAATCTACACAAACTAGGGCTCTGAGTTTCATACAAGGAATTAAGCAAACTTTCCAAGAAAACATGTTATTTTGATTAAAGATACTACAATAGATAAATCACAACAAAACTCCAAGGTTTTAGAAACCCTAGGTCTAAACAAGATATGGAGAATCAAGAAACTGACTAAATTCTAGGGACCTAGTGGATGAAAGGAACCCACTAGTCAAATCCCACATACCTAGTGACAAAATCTATGGAGAAATCCTTTAATTTTGGGGCTGAAACTTGAAGCAAACCTTCTGGTTGTTCTTGGGAAACTGGTGCCTCTTTCGTCTCTTTTTTGCTCTAAATTTGGATGATTTTTGGTGAATAAAGGTTCTGGGTATGTCTGACTAAGTTAGTAGGCTTAAACTGAGTAAAATGATGTAGTTTAGGCATCAAACGATGTAGTTTAAGTTCCCAACGCATAGGGGAAAGGACCAAAACGACCTTGACTTAAATCTGACGAGTGCCACCTACTACAGGATTGACGGGCCGTCGGTTGACCTACCAACCGTTGGTAGGAGTCGTCAATCAAGCTCTGCTTGACAAGGCTTCACTAATACAAGCATAACTTTTTACTCGGAGATGGGATTTTAGAAAACTCAGTGGCGTTGGAAAGAGGATTTAATTATCTTTCATTTCATAGGTCATGAGCCATCTAATTCATTTTGTGCTAAAAGATATGACCGTTTGAAGTTGACCCAACAACCAATTCCCTTCAATTGGTTGCTGACCCTCACTCGTCCGTAGGTCTAACCACGGACCATACTGGTTGACTGTGGGTAGGATCAGAGACCATCAATCTTTGTACCCCAACGACAGAACCAACCTACGGCCCGTGAGTCAATCAACGGACCGTGGTTCACGGCCGTAAGTGTCATCTTTATATTCTAAAATTCCCCCAAGTCTAGTTTTGAACCACGGGACCCCACCTACGGTCTGTGGTTCTACCAACAATCTGTGGGTGGTTTCCATTAGTTCTGACACCAGATTCTGGAAAGCTGCACTTTTCTATCATCTCGAGTCCGAGGTGTTATAATATCTCCCCCTTCAGAACATTCATCCTCGAATGAAGTCTAAACAAGTTGAGTATGGAGGTAAGGAGCTGCAATCCCTACCACTATGTACTAGAAACTGATATCTAACTGAACTGAGTTCCAAGAACATCCAAATATTTTGAAATGTAAGAATAACTGAGGGAACAAGATGTTGAGAATGAATTACACAAGAGTAAACTGAGAGAGTGGAGAGGAACTATTACCTCAAGCTGAAACGAAATCGGAAGGAAAGAGGTGAGGATACTTGGCCATCATGGTACCTCCCTGTACGGACTGACTCCTCCACAAACCCTTCACATAAGCGACGACTTCCTTATTTCTCAACCTACGAACCTAGCGATCAAGAATTTTAACTAGAACCTTTTCATAAGTGAGACTATTCTTCACAGCCACACTCTCTAATGGTACTATTGATGCTGGATCACCCACACACTTTTACAACAAGGAAATGTGAAAGACTAGATGAACCGCTGCTAGTTCTGCTCGTAACTCTAACTTATAAGACACATTACCAACCTTTGAGAAAATGATCAAAAGCCCCCCCAACCTATAGCCAGATTCCCAACTACACACTCATACTTTACGGGGGTCCTATTACCCCCTTGAACATTTTTTTTTACTAATTTTCTCACCCTTATTTGCTGACATGTCCAAGAAGGTGAGACCAACTCCCTTAGGCGCGTAAGAACAGAAAATAAAACATTAAAAGCTGAAGAAAACTACACATGTGAGTCCAAATCAACTATATTAAATCTCCAATGGTATAATCTTATCTCTCCCAAAATCAAACTCTCTTTTTCTTCCTTTTTTTCTCAATTCTTCTAATAGTTGACAAATCTCCAACGGTATATTCCTTCATTCTCTCCCAAATCAGCTTAAAACTTGAATTTACTTGTCAAAGCATTCAATTGTAGTTTCAATTTCGAAAAAGCTTGAAGCTATAGGGCTTGTAATTTCTCTGATTTCATAGTTATGGTTCAAATTTTTCTTCAATGGAATGCTATTATACCAAAACCCAGTTATTGCTCTTCATTTTATTGTCAATTTCATAACCCTAATCAAACACAATAATCAATATCGTTCAAAATCGCTAGTAAAGAACTAAAAGAACTAACCTTTACTTAGAGAAAACTTTGACCCAACAAACGAAAAAAAGCTAAACGAACCTTCCCCAACCTTCCCAGCAAACTTCGATTGGAACGAAATCTCAAATCGAAGAGAATGGGGATGAATTTGGTCAGATCGAAAAAAGGTTAGGGTTTAGAGAAAGAAAGAGGAAAATGAAAAGATTAAAGGAAATTCGTGGGTTCTGGGGTCCAGTCATTATGTGGCAGCGCATGTAAACAAACATTTAATTATATCTGGTTTATGTGGACACGTCAGCAAATAATGGTGATAAAATTAGTAAAAAAAAATGTTTAGGGGGGTAATAGGACCTCCGTAAAGTATGAGTGTGTAGTTGGGAATCCGGCTATAGGTTAGGGGTCTTTTGACCATTTTCTCCCAACCTTTTTTAGGATTATTTAAGGACCTATATATCTAGGACTGAGCTTCCCTTTCTTGCCAAATCTCATCACCCCTTTCTTAGGTGACACCTTTAGGAAAACCCAATCATCGATTTCGAACTCTAAGTCTCTTCTCCTCACATCTGCATAGAACTTCAGATGAATCTTAGCTGTCTTTAGTCTTTCTCTAATGAATTGAACTTTTTCCATAGCCTCATGAATGAATTTGGCCCTATAAAGGTTGTTTCACCTACTTCAACCAACTAATCGGTGACCTGCATCTACGCCCATATAGTGCCTCATACGGGGCCATCTAAATACTGGAATGGAAGCTATTACTATAGGTGAACTCTATGAGATATAGGTGATCATCCCAACTGCCCTTGAAATCGATCACGCAAGCTCTCAACATATCCTCTAAGGTCTGAATGGTATGTTCTGCCTGACCATCCGTCTATGGATGAAATACTGTACTGAGATTTACCTAAGTACCAAGACCTTTTTGGAATGATTTCCAGAAATGAGAGGTAAACTGAGGACCTCTAGCTGAGATAATAAACATGGGAACCCCATGAAACCTGACTATCTCATTGATGTAGAGTTTGGCATAGTCCTCCGTTGAATCTGTAGACCTGACAACCAAGAAGTGAGCAGACTTAGTAACTTTGTCTACTATCACCCAAATAGAGTCATGTTGTCTGTGAGTACGAGGTAAACTCGTAATGAAGTTTATATTTATCACTTCCCACTTCCATGTAGGAATGCTAATCTCCTAAGTCATACCTCCTAGTTTCCGATGTTCTACCTTAACATGTTGACAATTAGAACACAGCCACAAAATCTGCTATGTCCCTCTTCATGTCGTTCCATCAAAAGATTTCACGTAGATCACGGTACATCTTAGTGGCACCTAGATGAATGGAATACCTAGAGTTATGAGTTGTTGTAAGGATATGCTGCCTCAACTCACCCATATTATGAACACATAAGCAACCCTGGTAACGAAGTACACTATCTCCCACTTGGTAGAAAGCCTCAACTTTCTGCCGATGAACTACACCTTTCAACTGAAGTAATATAGGATCACTATCTTTTTTTTCCTTAATCTCTGCTACCAATGAAGATTCTGATCCATTTTGAACTATCACCCTACTATCTCATGTATCCGTAAGACACACTCCTAAGCGAGCAAGCCGGTGAACATCTTTGTCTAAGTCTTTCTTTTCTTCCTCAACATGTGCTACACTACCCATAGATAGTCTGCTGAGAGCATCAACCACTACATAGGCCTTACCAGGATGGTAAAGCACATTCATGTCATAGTTTTGAGGAATTCAAGTCATCTCCTCTGATGAAGATTCAACTTTTTCTGGGTGAACACATATTGGAGGCTCTTATGGTCTGTGAACACATCAATATGTACACCATACAAGTAGTGTTTTCAAATCTTTAGGGCAAATACTACGGCTGCAAACTCGAGGTCATGAGTCAGGTAGTTCTTCTCATGGACCTTAAGATATCTAGAAGCATAAGCTATGACCTTACCTCTCTACATAAGCACACAACCTAGCCCAACCCTGGATTCATCATAATAAAATATATAACCGTCTGAACCATCTGGTAGAGTCAAGTTCAGAGTTGTAGTCAACCTAGTCTTTAGTTCTGAGAAGTTTTTATCACATTCATCTTACCACTGAAATTTGACCTTCATCTAATTCAACTTGGTCAATGGGAAAGCTATGGATGAAAATCCTTCAACAAATCTCCTGTAATAATCGGCCAAACCCAAGAAACTCCTAATATCAGTTAGAGAAGTGGGTTTGGGCCGGTGTTGTACTACCTCAATTTTTCTGTGAATCTACTCGGATCCCTTCACTGGATACCGCATGACCAAGGAAAATGACAGACTGTAACCAAAACTCACATTTGTTGAACTTAGTGAATAGTTGGCTATCTTTGAGAGTTTGCAGAACAACTCTCAAATGAGTCGCATGCTCATCAATAAAGATGATGATGAACAAGTCCAAATACTATTTGAACACCCTGTTCATTAAGTCCATGAAAGCTGCAGGAGCATTTGTTAGCCCAGAAGACATAACTACAAATTCATAGTGACCATACCGAGTTCTGAAAGTTGTCTTCAGAATGTCACTATCTCTAACTTTGAGCTAATGATAACCAGATCTGAGGTCTATCTTAGAAAGAAACAAGCACCCTCAAGTTAGTCGAACAAGTCATCAATCTTGGGGATGGGATACTTATTCTTGATGGTGACTTTGTTCAACTGACGATACTCAATGCACACTGAGAGAACCATCTTTCTTTTTCACGAAAAACACTGGAGCACCCCATGGAGAGATACTAGGTCTGATGAAGCCCTTATGTAGAACGTCTTCCAACTGCTCTTTCAATTCCTTAAGCTCGGTTGGAGCCATTTTGTAAGGAGGAATTGAAATGGGTTGGGTATCCGGAAGGAGATCTATTCTGAAGCCAATTTCCCTTTCTGGAGGAATTCCCAGAAGATCTTCTAGAACGACTTCTGGAAACTCATTTACTACTGGACTGACTCAAGAGTTGGGGTTTCAGAGTTTGAATCCTTAACCCAAACAAGATGATATATATACCCTTTGGAAATCATTTTTCTGGCCTTAAGGTAAGAGATAAATCAACCTATAGGCACTGACCTAATACCCTTCCATTCTAAGACTGACTCATTTAGAAACTGAAACCGAATGATTCTAGTTCTACAATCGACTGAGGCATAATAGGAATATAACCAATCCATGCCTAGAATGATATCAAAATCTACCATTTCTAACTCTACAAGATCTGTTGAGGTGACTTTCTCAAAGATTATGACAAGACAATTTTTGTATACCCGTCTAGCTATAACTGGGTCACCAACTGGAGTAGAGACTGAGAAGGGTTCTGAAAGAGTTTTTGGACTGACACCAAAGTTTATTGTTATATAGGGAGTTACAAGAAACATTATAGCTCCTGGATCTAAAAATGCATAAACATCTACATGAAAGACTCATAACGTACCAGTGACCAAATCAGGAGAATCTTCTTGGTCCTGGTGAGCCTGGAGAGCATACAACCTATTCTGGCGCTGACCACCACCTGTACCAGACAAAGCACCCTGCTAATTTAGGCGACCTGTTGGTGTTGCTGGAGCTATAGACCGAGTCTTATTGTTGTTACCTCCTTGCCCCTCTCTGGCAGAAGGGCAATCCTTCAACCTATGGACAGACTGACCACACCCAGAACACCCTTCCTTGTCTGCAAGACATTTGCCCGGATAGTTCTTACCATATTGGACAAGTTGGGAAAGTCATGTTACCTAAAAGAAAAGACATAAGAGAAAAGGGTGATCACATCCTCGAACATAATGAGCACTTACCAAATCTTCACTTGCTTGATCAACAATGAAGCTAGTCACGAGTGTGAGAATCTATGTCGTCGGACCCTACATTTGATAAGAAGGTAGGCAAGAGTATGTATTAGTACAATTTACTAAATATGATAGCTAGCATAAACATCATGGTTAGTCAATATAAACGATAAGCATAATCAATGCACATAAATCAATATCACAATAATAAAGGAATACTTCTCAAGCAACCTTACTCATCTTTAGTCAAGACTTGGGTCATCACCTCTTAGTCAACTTACCTCATGGAAGGTACTTCAAGCAACAATCCAAGCTATTCATTCTTCATAAGATAATTCACATAATTTATACTTACTTTTAAAGACATGGGGATTCGCCTCTTTGCCTAGCTTACAAAGGCTAATGGGTATTCTACTCTTGCCTTACTTACCTTAAGATCATGGGTACTTACCTCCACAACCACATCATATGATACGGGTACTCTCCTCCACGTTATTTAATAAGGAGCATGGGTACTCACCTCCATGTCCATTCATCATAATAGGAACGTGGGGACTCACCTCTTGTTCAATTCTAAGGAGTACGGGAAATCACCTCATATCCTTCACATATGGGAGTCAAGGGTAGTCGCCTCTAGCCTCATCATTTAGATAGTCTTTAGGCTAGATTAATTTTAGGTGATCAATCCTTTCAAGCCTAGGATCATTCATGTGAGCAAGCCTTTTAGATTTATACATTCATAATTAGGCAATTCATGTGGGAAGTATCCCTTCCTCAACAATAACATCAATTACCAAGAATTCACATCATAAGCTTTACTCTCAAAGCCATAGATCTCATGATCATCATGTAAGGTTCATTCACAAGCAATTCTAATTATAATTCATCAATCCTACAAGGACAAGCCTAAACCCACAAAGTTTCCCTTCATGGCACCAACCTAATTGTGCATTTGAAGTTCTAGCGGGAAAACTATTGGGATTCATCGTTAGCAGGAAATGCATTGATTGGATCCATCAAAGATAAAGGCAATCCAAGAGCTACCTCCACCCAAGACTAGGAAGGACTTGATGAGTTTCTTGGGAAGACTGAATTACATCATTCGGTTCATAGCTCAATCCACAGTGATATGTGAACCCATATTCAAGTTTCTGAAGAAGGATGCTGCCACGAAATGGACAAGGGAATCCAAAAAGCTTTCGATAGAATCAAAGAATACTTGTCCAACCCACAAGTATTAGTCCCACCAGAGCCTAGAAAGTCTTTGTTATTATATCTATCTATCATGGATAATGCATTTGGATGTGTGTTGGGGCAGCATGATGAGATAGGTAGAAGAGAGCAAGCTATTTACTACTTGAGCATGGAGTTCACACCATACGAGGCAAGATACACCCTGTTGGAACTAACATGTTGCGCTTTGACTTGGATTGCGCAAAGAATTAGACATTACCTGTCTGCATACACCACGTACTTGATCTCAAGAATGGATCCACTCAAGTACATCTTTCAGAAACCAATGGCAACAGGTAAGCTAGCAAAGTGGCAAATTTTAATGAGCGAGTTTGATATCATGTACGTGTCACAGAAGGCCATCAAAGGACAAGCCCTGGCTGATCACCTCACAGAAAACCCGGTGGACCAGGATTACAAGCCGCTCATGACCTACTTCCCTGATGAAGAGGTTTTGTTTGTAGGAGAAGACATATCAGAGTCGTATGATGGTTGGAGGATGTTCTTTGATGGAGCATCAAACTCTATTGGAGTTGGAATAGGAGTAGTCTTAATTTCAGAAACAGGTTAGTATTACCCAATCTCAGCCAAGATTAGGTTTTATTGTACCAATAACATGGTGAAATATGAAGCTTGTATTCTTGGACTCAGGATGGCCATCGACATGAACATCAAAGAACTCTTGGTGATTGGAGATTCAGACTTATTGGTTCACCAGCTGCAAGGAGAATGGACCACTAAGAATGTCCAGATCCTGCCTTATCTGCATTACATAAAAGAGTTGAGTAGGAGATTCGCAAGGATTGAGTTCAAGCATGTCCATCGAGCTCAAAATGAGTTTGCCGATGCTTCGACAACATTGTCCTCGATGATTCAACATCCAGACAAGAATTACATCGACCCTGTTGACATAGAGATACATGTTCAACATGCATACTGTTTTCATGTAGATGAGGAAATGGATGGAAGCTATTGACACCCAATTTTGGCTCTCCTCATTTATTTAACTAAAGTTTTAACAATAATAATACTAATACTAATAATAATAATATGTTATGAGACTTTTGTAGGAACACAAAAATATTTTATTTATTTTATTTCATAAATACTATTTTTTATAAAAAAATTAAATATATTATATAAATATTACTACTGACTTTCTCATTTTTAAATTTTACGTCAAATAAATATTGTCCTTAAGGGTTAACTTGATTTTTCTAATTAAATATAATTTCTATTATTGCGATAAATATGTTTCGACATTTTTCAAAATTAGGAAAGCTTAATTAATTAATGAGTTACTAATTTATATTAATTTTATTTTTAGAATGACTAATTTTATCAAATAAGCTAGTCTTGAAAAATAATTATTTTTAATTTAATAAATTATGGCTATTTAATAAAGAAGAGGTTATAATTTAAATGGAGTTCATTTGAGAAAATTTGGCAATCCAAGTCATTTTAATTCGGCCAATCCACACGTGCCACGTAAGAAGCACATGGATTGTGTTTCTTCATATTCAATCTCAACCGTCCGATTTAATTTAAGGCCCAATTTAATTCAACATTTTCTATATATATATATATATTTCACTCTTGATTAATTTTGACCATCCGATCAAACGATTAGACGGTCCAAAATGAGTAAGACCTTTCTTCTTTCCCAAAAAAGACTCTACCACCGCCGCCCTATACTCTGTTTCCCCAGAAATCACGTTCGCCCTTAGTCCTCCATCTTCCCCAACGTTCTCTTTACTTTTCCAGTGAAAGAACGTATCAGTTTTCCTCCTCTATTTCCCCCAAAACATCTTCTCCATGGTCGGCCCACGTGCTCCCCCATCCCTTTTGTCAGAGAACGGCTCTGGGCCACCAGAAAAATGCCCCATCAATCACTCAATCCTCTCAAATCGACCTGAAAAGGTCGATTTATGAGAGATTTTTCTTCCCCTTCATGATTTCTTTGTTGTTTCCTCTGTGAGTTGTGTTTCCAAGAATTCAAAATTTGAATTCTTAGAGCCCAAATTGACTATAAAAGGATGGACTTCGGGTCACAATAAAAACATCCAAGAAGCGAAAAAATCATCCATCAACGAGCAAGAAAATTGCAACCACTTCAAGTGTTTTGTTAGAGTTCGAAAGTTCTTCTCTTCTTGTCCTTCTGTTTTCTGTTTTGAATTCGAGTTTTGAGGAAGTACGGAGTCAAAATCTCTAGACATCAATGCTTTAGTTTGCTGCTCCAGAAAAGGTATGGAACTTCACCTTTCTCAAAGTTTTCTCCTTATTTTGGCTTTGTTTGTTCTGATAACTTAGTAAGGATAAGGATTCTGGGTATGATTGAGTTTTTTTTGTCTTTATTTGTGAACATGATTCAAGTATATATGGATGTTGAAAGTATATTTCGACTCGATTTCGTGAGCTAAAAATTGTTACTGTTCTTATTATTGATCTTCACAACTACATTTTGTTTAGCATTAAACTGGCCTATTCATCTTAGCTTATTTTGTCGTTATGAATCTTCATTCTTCACCTTAAGATAATTGTGCAGATCCAAGCTTTATGTTGTTTAATCCTATTTTTGTTTCTTCAATTTTATTCTTTTTTTATCATCCTGAACCTGTTCATTTAAGTGTTGCCTCTTTGTTTGTAGTCACTTGTTGTGTTAGACTACTAACCCACGCTTTGTTTAGTTACAATATCCTTATGCTTAAATAATAACAAAATCAAGGATATTCTAGTTATTTTATTTTGATGTGCTTCTCTTAGTCGGGTTCCCATTTAAAATTCATATTTGTTTCCCTTTACTCTTTATATGTTAATTGAGGGAATATGCTGATTCAAAGTCTTTCCTTTTTCCTTTATGTGATATTCTCGCTTTTACTTCCGCCTTCTCCTCTTTCATCTACAAAGATCATCTCAAAAGAAAATAAAAATGCAAGTGCTATTAATTTTCTTCTTATGCACAAGTGAGTACTACTCGCATTGTCGTTCAAGAATTGGAAAGATGTTTTGTTTTAATCTCTTCCTTGATATGTGATTGTTTTGAATGATTTGTATCATTGTTTTTCTAATTGAGTATAAGATGATTAAATTCATATTTGTGATTCTCCAGGTTTCATTTTGTATTGCACGAATCTTTGGTGTACTCGTGATCTCAACTGAATTCAATAGATAATGTTTGTTTACTCCTTTGTGATTTCTTTAATATCAAAAAAAAAAAAAAACAGGTCGCTTAAGATCAACTTTGATGGAAAAAGGTTAAAATAGGCAGTGTTATCATGGTTAAATTCGATACTCATTTTCATCTCTACTCTAAATATTCAAAGTAGTCTTTTCTTTAGTTGGTTATGGTTGTTGAGCTTAAACATTGACATTAATCTGTTCTCAATCTTTTAACATTCAAGAACCTAATTTTCGGTTGCTAGATTGTGTTAAGATTACGAGTCAAGCTACACAAATTGTCGGAATATGAATGTACGAGTTGTATTTGTATTTCTAAGTTTGTTAAGTAAAGTTCTCCAGTAACTTTTTTTTAGTTGTTGGAAACTTAATTATTGCAAAACTATCAGATGTGCTCAATGACTAGCTTATTCATTTTTTTTACCATGGCTGATTTAGTTTGTCTTGTATTTTGTAAACACTATATAAGTTAAAAAGCAACTATGGCAACCCTTGAAAGGTCACCAGAAACTACATGAACTTCTTCGATATCACTGTTTGGTGTGTGTACATATTTGATTGCACATTTACATTATTGTACCATTTAATCTGTTACTAATATTTATCTCCTTATTTTATGTTTCATGTACAAACGGAGGGCTGGAGTTTCTACTTTGAAACTCATTATTGGCCTAAAATATTAGGCCAGCAGCAATTAGGATCATCGCAATACTCGGAGTCTCATAAATAGGAGTCCAACATTCTTTAGTCTTCCCTTTTACGATTTTGATTATATTATTTGGATGTGTTGACGAACCTTTACTTATGTCTACATTAACTCTTTAAGTTTTTGATATATTCAAATTGCTTGTCTTTTATTTTGAAGTTTATTCATGTGAGCTAATATTATTTGTTTGTGAATTTAGTGGAAATACTTTTAGAACAAAAAAAAATAATATTGAAATGGGTTAACATTTTAAGTTTTTACTTATAACATTTTCTTAGGCCTTTATCTTAATGAATAGGAAAACTTATCATCAAAAATTCCCATTTAAAGTTTTAAAGGGCTAAAATAGTATTCATTTAGGCTTACCCATCGCTTAGGATTCCCAAATAAATTTGAAACTAGTTTAAGGACAAAATAATCAATTGCCCTTTAGAGATACATATTTTTTGAAAAACAAGTAAGGAATTAGGCCCTATATTTTTATTAGCAAATAAATAAATTGTAAGTTATAAAATAGGTCCCAATAGTTAAGCCTATTCATTTTATTCAAATTACTCCCATATCCCTTTATACATTTGGTAATTATTTAAAACAATGCTTTCTCATTAGGTTATATGTTAACATTTTCTTTTCATTTATAAAGGCGTAACTTTTCAAAAGGTTTAACTTGGAGTGATATTTTCAAATGTATGTACCTATTTTGATTTGTTTTAAACCATGTATTTGAAGTTTAAGTTTAAACAACTTAAAAATACAGATTTTTGGATCCAAAAGAATAGGATTTCAAGCTTAAAATTAGATGGTTTCCAAAAGCCCTAAGGTGTAGTAATTGAAGTATTACTAAATACGAGAAAAGCTCATCAATTAAGATTTCCAAATGAATTTGAGATTTGTCACGACTCTGACCATCGTGATTGGCACCCACACTAATCCTCCGGTGGGAGAACCACTACTAGAACCCAAACCAAGCAACTAAACCAAAAACTAAAGCATTTGAGTTACGGAAGCAAGAATAATAGCTAAAAACTGAAGTTCCCATAAACTTGCAAAAGATCTAATAGCTAAACAATACAATGCGGAAAAAATAACCTAGAACCTGAAAGTCAATGTACCAAACATCTAACAATGAACCAAAGTCTAAACAAGAAGGGAGACCACCCCAACTAACGAACTAATTACTAACTAGAAAAGTCTAAGTCCGAAATGTGGGCATAGACAAAAGAGAATCCATGACAGCCTGGAAGAATTGGCTCACCCTTGAATTCGAACGATCACTGATCTTTTAAGCGAGGTCTGTCAATAGCCGCCGGAAGATGACCTGTACTCAACAAAAATAAGAGTAAGTGCAGTATCAGTACACAACCGCAGTGTACTGGTAGGATCATGCGGCTATCCCACTAAGTGTAACATAAGCAAGTCAATACAACATTATAATCACATGCATATATCGAACGTATACAATATTATCAACATTTATGAACACTGAACAACTTCACATTTCTCAAGATACACAATTATGACAAGTCATTGGTCTTCTCACGGAACCCAAACCCAAACAATTACCATACTGAAATGCGGTACCCGATCCAATGTTTCTGTTGGAACATGGCAACCGATCCCATAATTATGCCGGAACATGGCAACCAATCCCAATTAGTTATGCCGGAACGTGGCAACCGATCCATTCAACACACCACAATAAAAATCACAAGTACCTTCTCAAGTTCATACAATTTAGTCATGATTCATGGCATTCAACAATATCTATCTCATTTACAACAAGCATGATCAATAATGCAACAATCATATACATACATGTATCATAATGAAGCAAGAACAAACATACATCACACAATCATAGAATCATAATGATCACCTACCTCAAAACAAGCTTGAAACCCTAAAAAACTTGATCCTTTTCTTTCCAGATTCGTTCCGCTTGTTCTTGGTCTACAAACAATTAATATAATACGAGAATCAATAAACAATCACTAATTACCCGGATTACTAACAATTCTAACAACCATAGATCATACCCATGATCCCAATTATCCCATTTAGGGATGTTTCCACCATAAATTCTAGATCAAAACCCTCTCCCATCGATATTTACCCATTAGATTACATTCTACGGATCGAAAAATGGATTCGGGGAGTTAAAATCATACATTTAGCCTCAAGAATGGTGAAAACCGGTCAAGAACTAGTATGGGGTCGTCTCCTAGCTCTCAAAGTTGAAAAGTGTAGAATAAAGTCATTTTGGGGTTTATTTATGACTTTAAGTCGCGTCTGGCCCGCCACAGCGGCCCTCACCCCGCTACAGCGACCAAACCCACCGCCAAAGCGGCTTGCATGAAACAGTGAGATATTTTAATAATTCCATGACCCCCATTTCACAACACACCTTTAACCAACGACGCTCAGAAAATATTGTTCACACTAAGATTGATTGCGGGAGTTCTACTTACCCGAATTCAATTTCGTAAAGTCGTACGGATTCTTTAACGACTTATCTAACTACTCACGTAATCAAAATACAAATAAGTCACCCGATTGTTACAAGATTTCCCTACACCTCAAAGACTCGATTTCGTCCAAATCTAGATTAGGTTGGGAAATTCTTACTACGAAAAAGTTTTTCGACCCAAAAATTTTCCCGTTGGCTTTTTTATAACGACGGAACCCAGTCGTTATAATAGTTACCAATTTAACCATCACTCATCCCCGAGTGACAAACTTAGGAAAAATAGTCTAGGGAAGGAATGAAGTAGTACCTGAATCAACGAACAATTGGGGATACTTGTTTCGCATGTCCTTCTCAGTTTCCCAAAAAGCTTCCTCAACTGGACGATGCCTCCATTGAACCTTCACGGACATAATCTCTTTGGTCCTCAACTTGCGCATATCACGATCAAGAATTCCAATCGGTTCCTCCACATATTGAAGGTCTTTGTCTAACACAATTGAGTCTCATTTAATGATGTAATCCCCATCACCATGCTATCTCTTCAACACGGACACATGAAATACCGGATGAACTCCCGATAAATTAGGAGGTAAAGACAATCTATACACCACCGGTCCTACATATTCAAGAACTTCAAAGGGACTAATGTATTGCAGACTTAGCTTACCTTTCTTGCAAAATCTCATCACCCCTTTCATGGGTGATACCTTAAGAAGAACATTCTCACCGGTTTGAAACCCATGCCTCTTACTTATGATCCACATACTTCTTCTGTTTACTCTGGGCTGCTAAAAGCTTAACTTGAATACTCCTCACCTTATTTTGAGCATCCTTCCCTAAATTAACCCCAAAGGTTGACATCTCCAGCCTTCACCCAACCTATGGGTGATCTATATCCCCTCTCATAAAATGCTTCAAATGGTGACATATCTATGCTGGAATAATAACTATTATTAAAGAGAACTCACACAAAGGTATGAATGTATCCCAATGCCCTCCAAAGTCTATCACACATGCCCTCAACATGTCTTCTAACACTTGAATAGTCCTCTCTGACTACCCGTCTGTTTGTGGATGGAACGCTGTACTAAAAGTGAGTTGTGTGCCCAATTAATCATGTAACTTCCTCCAAAACTTGGATGTGAATTGGCTACAACGATCTGAGATGATAGAAAAGGGGCACCCCATTCAACCTCACTATCTCTTTCACATAAACTTTAGCTAGTTGTTCAGCATTATAATCTATTCTCACCAGAATAAAATGGGCTGACTTAGTCAATCTATCAACCACTATACAAATAGAATCAAACTTCCCCAAAGTCTTGGGAAGACCTACCACAAAATCAATGGCTATCCTTTCCCACTTCCATTTCGGAATTGACATTCTTTTAAGGAAACATGTAGGCCTTTGACGTTTATACTTCACTTGTTGACAATTCTGACACTTGGCCACAAACTCCGCTATATCCTTCTTCATGCCTGGCCACCAATGAAGTCGCTTCAAATCTCGATACATCTTGGTCACACCTAGATGAATAGAATATCGCAAACAATGAGACTCTATCAACAACTTTTGAATCAAATCATCAACTCAGGGAACACAGATTCTTTCTTTGAAACTAAGTACACCTTCCGCATCAAGAGTGGTATCCTATGCCTTACCAATCGCAGCCTTCTTTCTAAGCTCCTCCAAATTCTCATCTTCAAATTATTTGGCCTTGATCTCCTCAATGAACGTGGCCCTCACTTCAATACTAGCTAACACCCCACCTCTTTCTGAGATGCCCAATTGCATGAATTTAGACTCCAAGGTCTAAATTTCCTTAGCCAAAGGTCGCTTGGTTACACTCAAGCAAGCTAAACTACCCATACTCACCGCTTTTCGACTCAAAGACTCTGCCACAACATTAGCCTTACCGGATGGTATTGAATGGTGTCGTCATAATCCTTAAGTAACTCCATCCACCTTCGTTGTCTCAAATTCAGATCATTTTGAGTGAACACATGCTGCAAACTACGATGCTAAGTAAATACCTAACACTTAACACCATAAAGGTAATGCCGCCAGACCTTAAGAGCAAACACTACCGCTGCCAACTCTAAATCATGTGTTGGATAATTCCTCTCATGCACCTTCAATTGACGCGATGCATTATAAGCTATAACATTCTTATCCTGCATCAACACAGCACCAAAACCAGAATGTGAAGCATCACAATAAACAATAAAATATTTAACTTCTACCGGTAATGTTAGGATAGATGCGGTGGTCAAAAGAGTCTTGAGCTTTTGGAAGCTCTCCTCACATTTTTCAGTCCATTCAAATGGTATCTCCTTTTTGGTCAAATTAGTCAAGTAAGTGGCACTAGAAGCAAAGTTCTTCACAAATCGACCATAATAGCTAGCGAGCCCCACAAAACTCCTAACTTCAGTCACAGAACTTGGTCGAACCCAATTCTTAACCACCTCAATATTTTGAGGATCTACCATTACCCCTTATTTTGAAACTACATGTCCCAAAAATGCCATAGAAGTCAACCAAAATTCACACTTAGAAAATTTTGCATATATCTTTTGCTTCCCAAGAACACCCAAAACAATACGAAAATGGCCGACATGTTCTTCCTCACTTTTTGAATAGACCAAAATATCATCAATAAAGACTATGACGAAAGAATCAAGAAATGGCTTGAACACCTCATTCATTAAACTCATAAAAATTGCAGGTGCATTAGTTAAACCAAAAGACATAACCAAAAACTCATAGTGCCCATAACGGGTTCTAAACGCCATCTTAGGCACATCCCCAGGCCTAATTTTCAACTGATGGTAGCCAGACCTTAGATCAATCTTAGAGAAAACCAATGTACCTTGCAATTGGTCAAAAATATCATCTATTCGAGGCAAAGGGTACTTGTTTCGAATAGTGACCCTATTCAATTGCCGGTAATCTATACACATTCTCATACTACCATCTTTTTTCTTAACAAACAAAACTGGGGCACCCCATGGGGAAGCACTAGGACGAATAAATCCCTTATCAAGAAGATCTTGGATTTGAGCCTTAAGCTCTCTCAATTCTGCTGGAGCCATGCGATATGGAGGGATAGAAATGGGGCGCGTACCAGGCTCTAAATTAATGCAGAAATCTATATCTCTATCCGGAGGCATACCAGGCAATTCATTAGGAAACACTTCTCTAAATTCTGACACCACATGAATAGACTCAATAGATGGAGTCTTAACCTCGACATCCCTAACATGAGCCAAATAAGCCAAACAACCCTGCTCTGCCAATTTTCTAGCCCGAATGAAGGATATGATCTTAGCTTGCTTAGGCTTGTACACCCCTTCCCACTCTAATTTTTCCCTTCCCAGAATTTCTAGAGTTATAGACTTAGTATTACAATTAAGCACAACATAATAAGGGGACAACCAAGTCATGCCTAAGATTATATCAAAATCAGTCATATCCAAAATCACCAAATCAGCCCAGGTCTGAAAACCCATAAACAAAATAGGACAAGCATGATAGGCATGGGTGACTATGACTGACTCTCCAACTGGGGTAGAAACATGGATAGGGGCATCAAGTATATCACAAATCATATAAAACTTTGAGGCAAATCTCACGGATACAAATGAATAAGTAGAACCCGAATCAAATAACACATTAGCCATCCGATCAGAGACAAGAATAGTACATGTGATCACTGTGTCAGACGCCTCTGCCTCATTCTTGCCCGGAAAGGCATAACACTGAGCCCTATCACCTTGACGAGCCACTTTTCTGCCCGGTTGCATGTTACCTCTGCCTGCATTACCATTTCCTCTACCTTCACAGCCTCACTGATTACCTCCTCGCTCACCTTGTGGACGTTCTCTACCATTATTACCATTCCCCGTGGGTACCACTACTCTAGACTACTGTTGTGAGAAATCTAACACACGTGGGTAGGGACAATCTATCCTCATATGCCCAGGCTCTCCACAGTTGTAGCATGTACGATGAAAAGATAGCCTGCTGCCCGCTGAAGGTGCGACTCCCTGGCTATCCTGAATCAAATTATGAGATAGAGTTCCTGAGTAGTTACATGTAGAGGCGGACATAGCAGACTGAATTGATTGGCTGCAAGCGTTGGCTTTCCAGACCCCCTGGAGTAAGAACCTTGAAAGTTACCCAAGTTCTTGGCCCTTTTTACCAATGTCTTATCCTGACCGTCTTGCCTCACCCCCTCCACTTTCTTAACATAGTCTATTACCTCGTTGAAGCCCTCTCCCTGCAGAATCATATGAACAGATAATACTTGCAACTCAGAATTTAGTTCCCTAATAAATAACTGGATTCTCTCTTCCTCAGTAGTCACCAATTGAGTAGCGTATCTAGACAAAGCTTAGAACTTGGCCTCATAAGCAGCCACAGTCGTACCACCTTGCTCCAAAGCCATGAACTCATCCTTCTTGTGATCCCTCAAAGTCCTAGGCACATATTTCTCCTAAAATAGAGCATGAAACTGGGTCCAAGAGTGGAGGTAAGGTTGAAGATCTACATTCCATATAAGTTCTCTACCACTGCTTAGCCTCACCTTGAAGTTGAAAGGACACAAACTCAACCCCATGCTGATGGACAATTCCCAACTTATGAAGCCTCCCATAGAATTCTAAGATAAACTCATAAGCATCCTCATTCTCAGAACCAAGAAACACAGGAGGCTTTAGTTTCAAAAACTTAGTCAACATTTCATGCTCATTACCAGTCATAACAGAACCCAACAAACGACGAAAGAAAGCATCGTTACCTCCCGTTCCACCCATCTTGGGCGCAGTGCTAGCAACAAGGGGATTAGCTGGAGCTTGAGTTGCTTGAACAGAAGGAAGCACTCCAGGACCAACCAACCCTTTCAAAAATGACATAATCTATCAAGCTAACACTAGGTCTATGGGAGGAACATTTGTAGTCTCAGCTTGCATCTCTTCCTCTTGTCCCACATACTCAACATTCTCAACATCAACATTCTCCTCTATATTTTCATGATGCGCATAAGGGTTCTCAATCACAGGAGCTCCATTCCCAGCAGGCACTACTCTTCCACAGCCTCTACCTCTAGCTCTGTCTCTACCCCTGCCTCAACCGCGACCTCTCACTGCAGATTCCTTAGCTGGAGCATTGACGGCAGATACGGGCCTGACGCTGTTGAATCTAGTATTAACGATCTACGAACAGAAGAGTGAAGGAGGTTAGATACCAATTTGAATCGCCAGATACCAATTTGAATCGACAGATACCAATTGGAATCAAGTCATAGCACAAAAGGAGATAAGAGAAAACAGAGAGATTTCCTAAAGTCCTATAGTCTCTCGAAGAAAAGTAAAGGCGTCCCCGTACCGTTTCGCAAGACTCTACTAGACTCATTTTGGTACATCAAGATCAACGAATCTAGGCTCTGATACCAACTTTGTCACGACCCATACCATCGTGATTGGCATCCACACTAATCTTTCGATGGGAGAACCACTAATACAACCCAAACCAACCAACTAAACCAAAAACTAAAGCATTTGAGTTACAAAAGCAAGAATAATAGCTAAAAATTGAAGTTCCCACAAACTTCCAAAAGATCTAACAACTAAACAATACAATGCGGAAGAATTAACCTAGAACCTGAAAGTCAATGTACCAAAACATCTAACAATGAACCAAAGTCTAAACAAGAAGAGATACCACCCCAACTAACGAACTAATTACTAACTAGAAAAGTCTAAGTTCGAAATGGGGACATAGACGAAAGAGAATCCATGGCAGCCCAAAAAAATTGGCTCACCTTTGAATTCGAACAATCACTGATCTTGTAAACGAGGTATGTCAATAGCCGCTGGAAGATTCCCTGTACTCAACAAAAATAAGAGCAAGTGTAGTATCAGTACACAACTACAGTATACTGGTAGAATCACGCGGTTATCCCACTAAGTGTAACATAAGCAAGTCATTACAACATTATAATCACATGCATATATCGAACATATACATTATTATCAACATTTATGAACAATGAACAACTTCACATTTCACAAGATACACAATTATGACAAGTCATTGGTCCTCTCATGGAACCCAAACCCAAACAGTTAACATACCGAAATGCGGTACCCGCTCCAATGTTTATGCCAAAATGTGACAATCGGTATCATAATTATGTCGGAACGTGCCAACCGATCCCAATTAGTTATGCCGAAACGTAGCAACTAATCAATTCAACACACCATAATCACAATCACAAGTTTCTTCTCAAGTTCAAACAATTTAGTCATGATTCATGGCATTCATCATTCCTCTATCTCATTTACAACAAGCGTGATCAATAATTCAACATTCATATACATACATGTATCATAATGAAGCAAGAACAAACATACATCACACAATCATAGAATCACAACCATCACCTACCTTGAAACAAGCTTGAAATCCTAAAAAAACGATCCTTCCCTTTCCGTATTCGTTCTGCTTGTTCTTGGTCTACAAACAATCAATATAATACGGGAATCAATAAATAATCACTAATTACCCTGATTACTAACAATTCTAACAACTCTATATTATACCCATGATCCCAATTAGGGTTGTTACCACCATAAATTCTAGATCAAAACCCTCCCCCATCTATATTTACCCATTATATTACATTCTACGAATCGAAAAATGGATTTACGGAGTTAAAATCTTACTTTTAGCCTCAAGAATGGTGAAAAATGGTCAAGAACTCGTATGGGGTCGTCTCCTAGCTCTCAAAGTCGAAAAATGCAGAATAAAGTCATTTTGGGATTTATTTACGACTTTAAGTCGTGTCTGGCTCGCCAAAGCGGTCCTCACCACGCTACAGCGGCACCGCCAGAGCGACCAAAACCATGGCCAAAGCGGCTTGCATGAAACAGTGAGTTATTTTAATAATTCCAAGACCCCCATTAAACAACACACCTTTAACCAACGCTCAGAAAATACGGTTCACACTAAGATAGATTCTGGGAGTTCTACTCACCCGAATTCAATTTTATAAAGTTGTACGGATTTCTTAACGACTTATGTTACTACTCATGTAATCAAAATCATAAACAAGTCACCCGATTGTTACAAGATTTCCCTACACCTCAAAGACTTCAATTTCGTCCAAATCTGGACTAGGTTGGGAAATTCTAAGTCACTACGAAAAAGTTTACCGACGCAAAAATTTTCCCCGTTGGCTTTTTTATAACGACAGAACCCGATAGTTACAAGATTAGTTTAAAGGCTAAATATTTACCCTTTTAGGAAATATATATATTTTTTCTAGAAAACAAATAGGGAAGTAGGCCCATATATTTTATTAACAAAAATAAATGTAACTATAGAATAAGTCCCAATAGTTAGGCCCATTTTATATTCTTGACATCACTCCTTTCTGAAAATATATTTGTTATTGTCATTTTAAAAAAAAAATCAAATATTACTAAAACATTTTAATTTCTTAACATGTTATTTCAAGATTTTAGATATGCCAACAGGTTCAAAATACAAGGTACACACATATATATGTCATGCACATAAAGGTATAAATTCTATTTTTTATACGTCTTAGTTTTTGTCTATACGTAACTTATTATTTTGTTACACTTCATATTATTTTTTCTCATATCTACTATCACTTTTACAAATGTTACTTTTTTATAACTTATAAATCTGTACACTTTAATATACACATTATTTTTTACTACATATTTACACCCAATTTTATTTATTTTCTTTTACGTCTTAATTCTATATATAAATAAAACAACAATTTTTTTTACATCCTTTAACCTCAACATTTATTTTGGATACATTTATATAAGACACATCTATATTTTTAACATATGAAATTGTCATACATTTTTAGTACATTTATTTATTTATTTATTTATTTTTACCATATGATAAACATACTACTATTAATTTTATTTAATAGACATATATATGTCGTACATTGTATTTTACTCTTTTCTTAAACTAATAAAACTTACTCACCATTGATTTTAAAACAAATAAATAAACAAGTTTTCCTAATTATATTTTCCTAAATTAAGTTTAAGGATTATCTTCGGATAGGCTCTGAGGGATGCTTAATACCTTTTCCTTGAATAACCAAAACCCTTACTCAGAATCTCACTTGTTTTGCAAATCAAAACAGAGTTTACATTTACATATTAAAAATGGTTTTCCTAATATTTTCCTTGAAATTTAGGTGGCGATTCTAAAAAAACAATTTTTTTAAAAATTAGAGTGGCAGCCATATTATGTTGTGAACTTTTCGGCTAATTCGAAATAGGAGTGCGACAGCTTGGCAACTCTGCTGAGGATCTTTCTTAGGTTTTAACCTTAGAAAACTCAATTTAGGAATAACATTTATGATTAAGTGTTTTTTTCAGCTTATTATTTGATATATTTCTTTGATTGAAAGGTCACAAGTAAAATCCAAACTTGTGTTCCTTATTTGTTCTAAAACACTACTTGTTACTGCTTTTCCGACACTATTATTTGCACTTTCTATCGAGTCTTTGGTCGTACACAAACACACACACTGTACACGTGAGGGGTGTTCCTGCTCTCCTCCGAAACTCTCTTTGGATTTCTTAGTTTCCGAGTTGGTGCAATTAAGATAGTGTGTCTTCTCGCAATTACTCAATCCCACTCTCAATCATCTAGGGAAAAATTCTACTCTAGAAATAGGTCATATTGCATAGTCATAGGCAAGACAATATAAGGTATTATCGTTGCATTTAGGAAACCACCCAAATGTCAATGAGTTTCTTATTTAAAACTCGACGACATACATTTTGTGTGAAATTGATATAAATTATCCAAGCTAAAACACTTAACGGCTTTGGAGCAAATAAACTCATCACACACTTTTACCTTTCTTTCAGATGCAAATCAACCAAAACCTCCCTAATATCAGGATGATGACTAAGGTCCCCCGAACCTTGAAAGAGTGGTAGGGAAACATCCGAGTGGCATACGGAAATGAGATAATGCCACACTTGGGCTCATTAATTGATTTATTAAATGTGGAGGCAAATAAATCACTCATTACTCTAATGATTGAATTCTGGCAACCAGCAACAGTGACTTTCCAATTCACAGATTTTGAAATCACACCAACACTAGAGGAGATAAGTCAAATTGTTGATTTACCATTGGCTGGCAGAGCACCCTTTGCCCCACGCACTACGTCGGGAATTGGTTTTCTCCAATCTTTAGGGTTGAGAGTAGGCCCAAGTTTGCGAAGAGTTGATGAGGGATGGGTCAGTTTGGATTATTTGTTTAAAAGGTTCGATCGTCGAGAGAGCTATGATAGGTTCCAACAAGAATTCTTCATCTCCAGGATTGATTGGGAGAGGCATAGGGCTATTGTTTTCGTAATGACCTTTTTGGGTATTATGATCTTCCCAAAGAAAAAGGGTTGTGTCGACATCAACCTACTGCCTATGGTCATCTTTGTGTTTAAAAGACCTGTTAGAGTGACCATCGTACCAATGATCTTGGCAGAAATATTTCGATCATTATCTCTCTGCTTTAGAGGATATGATCACTTTAAGGGAAGTAACTTGTTGCTACAGATTTGGGTGTTGGAACACTTTTATCAAAGACAAGAAGAAAATGGCGCTGAAGTAGACTTACACAACAAAATCAGAATCCATGCGATGAGATTGAGCATGTGGCATTCCCCAAATAATGAAAATAGTTGGGTCTTTTTCCTGACCCACCTCACAGGGAACCATATTCAGTGTTGACTACCATGGGTCCATGGCCGAGCTCTGTTGAAAACCAACCACGTCTACTTTATTGAGTTGATTGGGTTGGAAGGCTTCCAAACTTACTCACCTCTAAGAGTCCTCCGACAGTTTGGAATTACCTAAGGCGCTTCTCTATGGTCAAATATGGCATTAGTAGAGGTAGATTATGAAGGAAGAATCCCGATTGAAAGGATCTCTCTTTGATAGAAGGATGGTATGACATTCTTAACTTAGGCGTAGGGGTTGAGTCGTGGTGCACTCCTGAACATTATACTTGGTTTATGATGGGAGGAATTCTCGCAAGGCCTAGCTGTGACGGGATCTTGGGGTTCACAGACACCCAAAGATCAAGTCAAATTGGCACGGAGCTATTGAACCTCATGCTCATCACTACAACCATGTATCATCAGGTGACCCCACGATCTGTCGACCATCTCATACAGGCAGTTGACGATAAACCAAATAAAGGGACGGAGGAAGACCCAGAAAAGAATCCTAGAGAGCCAATTAAGGAGATGGAAGAGGATTCAGAAGAATATTCAGAGCATGACCCTAAAGACGGATGAGTGATGCATATGGAGAATGAACCAGTTCCAACAGTAGAAGACGCTCACTCGGAATATGGTTCCATAGGGTTTGATGAAAAGGAAGATTCAAACAACTGGGAATGGAAGATCGATGAATCCCCAGAGCCATATTATGATGGGGACGATGACGATGATGATGCCCCAACCTAGTCGTAGGTCGTGTTTCTCTTTTGAAACTCTCTCCTCAAAGCATCGTATGGACTATCCCTTATGTATGCCTTATGGCCACCTCTGTACTTTCATTTCTTAGGTTTCTGATTGCCTACCTCAATGTAACATCCAAGACTACCTTAATCAATGAAGTTATATTTCCTCCAAATCTAAAAGGTGTCTAAATGGATAATTTATTATCAAACTGATTGCAACGTAGGCCTACCTCAGGCAAAACGAGGTTCTATATTAGGACGCGTTTTGAATGTCGCCAAATTGGCGTATATATGTGTTACACTTACATACTTGTTACATCTTTCAATATTTCCCAAACTAACATAGTTTTCCTTTTTCTTTGTTTCCTTTTCTTTATCATCATTTATCCCCAAAAGTACGTTGATTTGTGTCGACTTGCAAACTGGCTGACTCACGATACAACCTTCGATCAAAATGAAAGATGACTGATAAAGATGAGTTCAACGCTGCTGCAAACATAATGATACCTATTGAGAACCCCGAAGGTTCTCAAAATATGACAGACATCCAAAATAAATAGAAAATGGATCACATGGAACAAGAACTCGAGATCTTGAGGAAAGAATTACGCCAAGTGTGAGACTTAGCCAAATTTTCGGCTACCATTTTCCTTACTTTCAAGACGCCTATCTACTTCACAAAGGCTGACTTGCCTTCTGCCGACTTGCCAAATCAGCCAGAACAAACTCAACACGTTCCCGCACACGGTCGAATTCCACCAGCCTCTCCAACCGCAGTCAGGACTATTCCTGACCTCTCTAATTGCGACCCTACAGTACCTACAATGCATCAAATACTTGGGGCACATGTCGCCACTCCCTATGAGCCACATGTTCCACCTGTATATGTTGTTGGAGCTCCTACCTTAACAACGCCAGTTGTGGTTAATATCTCGTACGAAGTCGATAAATATGCAGAAATGGAGAAAGATGCTCGGTTGAAAGAGGATGCATCGATCAATGCCTAACTTCATGGTTTGAGAAAGGCATTGAAAATCTTGCAAGTCACTAGAGGAGCAGAGAGTCTGGATTATGATGACTTGTGCATCCATCCAGACATTGACATGCCGGTAGGGTACAAACCACTGAAGTTTGACATGTTTGATGGAAAGGGTGATCCTCACGTGCATTTAAGGGCATACTGTGACAAGTTAGTCGGTGTAGGGAGAAATCAGAAGCTGAGGATGAAATTGTTCATCCAGAGTTTTTCTGGAGAAGCATTAACCTGGTATAGCCGCCAAGACCCCCGCAAATGACGTGACTGGCAGGAAATGGCTGAAGATTTCATGACTCATTTCAGATTCAATACTGAAATTATAGCTGACAGATTCTCATTGGCCAACATACAAAAGAAGCCATCAGAGAATTTCCAGGAGTACGCACAACGTTGGAGAATTGAAGCCGCAAAAGTGCAACCACCACTAGATGAGAGTGAGCTTTCGAAGTACTTTATTCGAGCTCAAGAAGGTGTCTACTTTGAAAAGATGATGTCAATGATGGGCCAAAAGTTCACAGAATTGGTCAAGATGGGAGACTTTATAGAGGAGGGTGTTAAATTCGGAATGATTCAGTCTATGGTCGCATTGCAAGCTATAAGTAGGGCTATACAACCGGGTTCCATTGGTGGCATCAAAAAGAAAAGAGAGGATGTTTCAACTGTCACTTACCAATAAGGAGGAACCTCCCACCGATACCCCAACAATCCTCAAATTGTTATGCATACTTCATACGTCCCATGCCAAGTATATAATACCCAACCACACTATAATCCACCCCGAGAACCAGCATACCAAAATCCTCCAAAACCATATGTCCCTATCCAAGCACCAATCCACCAAAGTAGACCATCATATGCACCGAGACCACGTCCAAATCTCGAAGCTAGAAATGCTTGAGTTTACACACCTATTGCCAAGCCATATGCCCAATTGTTTGAAAGGTTGAGGACAGTAGGAGTGTTGCAACTAGTTGAAGGAAAACTTCCCGATCCAATCCCTCGTAACTTCGATGGAAACAAGCGATGCACTTACCACTCGAGAATCCAAGGACATGACACAGAAGATTATTACGGTTTGAAGAACCAAATCAAGTCTTTGATCAAGAGAGGAGTAATCAAATGCACTCCAGTGCCTCTCAATGTGAACAACAACCCCTTGCCAAACCATGAGAATTGAGAAGTCAACATGGTTACTCTAGATGAAGAATATGGGGGCCCTGACTATCCAGATGTAGATAGACCAGATCCCATGATATCTTCGGCACAACATGTTATCAATGTTCAACTAAGGGAACCTCTGACTGTCCAAACACATCTCCCAAGAATTATCGTGACCACTCTAATTGCTAGAAAGCCTGAATATGACACCAAAGCAGTCCCATGGGACTATCGAGCACGCGCCTAGGGGAAGATGATCGACACTGTCGTGGCTCAAGGGATGACAAGGTCGGGGAGGTATTATGCCCCAGAGGATATAAATCGAGGAGTTCTTGGAAAATAACAAAATCCAAGAAAGAATGTTACTGATGCTGAAACTGCAGAATTTTGCAAGAAGATGAAGCCTAAAGATTGTTCAGTCGAAGAGCAGCTGAAGAAGACACATGCCCACATATTTATTTTGTCTCTACTTATGAGTTTTGAAGCTCATAGGAATACTTTAATGGAAGTGTTAAACGGAGTAACGTTCCAAAAGAGACCACAAGTGAAACCTTAGCTTCAACAATGGGAAGAATAGTGGAAGCTAACAAGATTTCTTTCCATGATAATGAGCTGCCTGTAGAGGGGGCTGGGCACAACAAAGCGCTTCACATAGCAGTCAAATATTTTGATAAGATTGTGACTCGAGTTCTAATTGATGGTGGTTCTGGATGTAACATATGTCCTTTCACCACTCTCAGGGATTTAGATGTTAATATGGGAGAGATAACGGAAAGTCGTGTGAAAGTTAGAGCTTTTGATAGAGCACAAAGAAGTGTCATTGGAGAGATCTATCTCACATTGCAGGTGGGGCCGACTGAATTCCCTATTCTATTTCAAGTGATGGATGTATCATCTAACTACAACCTATTGCTGGGAAGACCATGGGTTCACATGGCAAGAGTGGTTCCTTCCACTTTTCACCAATGTGTAAAGTTTGAGTGGGGTCGCACAGAAGTTACCATTCATGGGGAGGTCAGTCACCTTATTCTTTTTTGTTAAATCTATTCTGATCATTGACGAGTTAGACGAAGCCACTTTTCACACTTTGGAAATCATGCAAGCAATAAGGGTCAGTGAGGAAGCAGAGCCAGATGATACAAAATTGTTAAGTACAGCAAAAATGGTTGCGTCAGAGATGTTGATTAGAAGGAATAGGCAATTTGTTCGTGGCCATGGCTAGAGAAGAGGAAGAGATAAATCTCAGCAAGTTGACCATTCGTGATGCCGAACCTGGAGAAATCTTGCAGAACTGGACCATCAACCCATCCTTGTTTCAACCAGAGTCCTAGTAGTATGGAAAAGTAGTCTTAATTTTAAAATTTGCATGATCAAATTGAGGCTTGAATCATGCCTAATCTTTTGTTGCTTGCCTCTTCTAAAATCTAGAATGCTTTGAAATAAAAAGTTTTTATTTTTCTTCAAAAAATTTCTCGTTATTTTAAATATCTATTTATTTTTACTTACCTTTTGCACTTTTCAGCGCTCATATTAATAAAAATCCTCGTTCAACAGTTATGACATGTAACGAATCTACCGAGCAAGGTGAAAGTGATGAACAAGATCACGAAGAGTATGATGAGAGAATGGTGCCTGAAAATCTACCACATGATATTGAACAAGTGGAAAGTCCGAACAAACCCAATATGGATGAAACAGAGGTGGTCAACTTAGGAAATGAGGAAATTGTGAAGGAGACACGAGTCAGCATACATTTGGAGGCTGAAAAAAAGCAAGAGTTAATAGAGTTGCTTAAGCAGTATGTTGACATATTTGCTTGGTCTTATGATGACATGCCAGGATTAAGCACTGATATTGTCTCGCACAAATTACCGACTGATCCCACTTGTCTACCTGTTAAGCAAAAGACAAGAAAATTCAAGCCAGATTTGAGTTTAAGGATCAAGGAGGAGGTAACTAAGCAAATTGAGGTGAACGTTGTGAGGGTTACAAATTACCCCACATGGTTAGCCAATATTGTGACAGTGCCAAAAAAGGATGGAAAGATCAGAATATGTGTGGACTATCGAGATCTCAACAAGGTCAATCCTAAGAATGATTTCCCTCTTCCTACTAATCATATACTCATCAATAATTGTGCAAAACATGAGTTGCAATAATTTATCGATTACTTTGCAAAATATCACCAAATCCTAATGGATGAAGATGATGCACAGAAGACAGCGTTTATCACTCCATGGGGAGTGTATTGCTACAGAATAATGCCATTTGGTCTCAAAAATGCCGGTGCAACCTACATGAGTACCCTTTTCCACGATATGATCCACAAAGAAATTGAACTGTACATGGATGATGTCATTATCAAATCCAAAGGAAGTTCAGACCACCTGGATGACTTACGACAGTTCTTTGAGAGGTTGTGTAAGTATAATCTGAAGTTGAATCCCGCAAAGTGTGCATTTGGAGTACCCGCGGGAAAACTATTAGGATTCATCGTTAGCAGGAAAGGCATAGAGTTGGATCTATCAAAGATAAAGGCAGTCCAAGAGCTACCTCCATCCAAGACCAGGAAAGACGTGATGAGTTTCTTGGGAAGACTGAATTACATCAGTCGGTTCATAGCTCAATCCACAGTGAAATGTGAACCCATATTCAAGTTACTAAAGAAGGATGTTGCCACGAAATGGACAGAGGAATGCCAAAAGGCTTTCAATGGAATCAAAGAATACTTGTCCAACCACCAGTATTGGTCCCACCAGAGCCCGAAAAGCCTTTGTTATTATATCTATCTATCATGGATAATGCATTAGGATGTGTATTGGGGCAGCATGATGAGACAGGTAGAAAAGAGCAAGTTATTTACTATTTTAGCAACAAGTTCACACCATACGAGGCAAGATACACCTTGTTGGAACTAACATGTTGCGCTTTGACTTGGATTGCGCAAAAATTTAGGCATTACCTATCTACATACACCATGTACTTGATCTCAAGAATGGATCCACTCAAGTACATCTTTCAGAAACCAATGCCTATAGGAAAGCTGGCAAAGTGGCAAATTTAGTTGAGCGAGTTTGATATTGTGTACGTGACACAGAAGTCCATCAAAGGACAAGCCCTGGCTAATCACCTTGCAGAAAACACGATGGACCAGGATTAAAATCCGCTCACGACCTACTTCCCTGATGAAGAGGTTTTGTTTGTAGGAGAAGACATATCAGAGTCGTATGATGGTTGGAGGATGCTCTTTAATGGAGCATCAAACTATATT
Organism: Solanum acaule; assembly: GCA_036250505.1. Classification (NCBI taxonomy): domain Eukaryota; kingdom Viridiplantae; phylum Streptophyta; class Magnoliopsida; order Solanales; family Solanaceae; genus Solanum; species Solanum acaule. Next base: position 7,435 of record JAJOOR010006083.1, on the reverse strand, counting down.
GGAGTTGGAATAGGAGCAGTCTTAATTTCGGAAATAGGTCAGTATTACTCAATCTTAGCCAAGATTAGGTTTTATTGTACCAATAACATGGCAGAATATGAAGCTTGTATTCTTAGACCCAGGATGGCCATCGACATGAACATCAAAGAACTCTTGGTGATAGGAGATTCTGACTTATTGGTTCACCTAGTGTAAGGAGAATGGACCACTAAGAATGTCAAGATCCTACCTTATCTGCATTACATAAAAGATTTGAGTAGGAGATTCGCAAGGATTGAGTTCAAGCATGTCCCTCAAGCTCAAAATGAGTTTGCCGATGCTTTGGCAACATTGTCATCGATGATTCAACATCCAGACAAGAATTACATCGACCCTGTCTATATAGAGATACATGATCAACATGCATATTGTTTTCATGTAGATGAGGAACTAGATGGAAGTTGTTGACACCCAATTTTGGCTCTCCTCATTTATTTAACTAAAATTTTAATAATAAAAATAATAAAATATATATATATTATGAAATTTTTGTAGGAATACGAAAAGATTTTTAATTATTTATTTTATTTGATAAATTTATTTCATAAATTCTATTTTTTATAAAATATTAAATATGTCATATAAATGTTACTACTTACTTTCTCATTTTTAAATTTCACGTCAAATAAATATTGTCCTTGAAGGGTTAACTCGATTTTCTAAATAAATATAATTTCTATTATTACGATAAATATTTTTTGACATTTTTCAAAATTAGGAAAGCTTAATTAATTAATGAGTTACTAATTTATATTAATTTTATTTTTAGAATGACTAATTTAAATCAAATAAGCTAGTCTTGCAAAATAATTATTTTTAATTTAATAAATTATGGCGATTTAATAAAGAAGAGGTTATAATTTAAATGGAGTTAATTTGAGCAAATTTGGAAATCCAAGTCATTTTAATTCAGGCAATCCACGCGTACCACATAAGAAGCACATGGATTGTGTTTCTTCAGATTCAATCTCAACCGTCCGATTTAATCTAAGGGCCCAATTTAATTCAGGATTATATATATATATATATATAACTCTTGATTGATTTTGACCGTCCTATCAAACGATCAGACGGTCCAAAATGAGTAAGACCTTTCTTCTTTCCCAAAGAAGACTCTACCACCGCTGCCCTATACTTTGTTTCCCCAGAAATCACGTTCGACCCTAGTCCTCTATCTTCCCCAACGTTCTCTTTACTATTCCAGCGAAAGGATGCATCAGTTTTCCTCCTTTGTTTCCCCCAGAACGTCTTATCCATGACCGCCTCACATGCTCCCCCATCCCCTTCGTCAGAGAACGACTCTGGGCCGCCAGAAAAATGCCCCATCAGTTACTCAACCCTCTCAAATTGACCTGAAAAGGTCGAATTTTGAGAGATTTTTCATCCCCTTCATGATTTCTTTGTTGTTTCCTCTAAGAGTTGTGTTTCCAAGAATTAAAAATTTGAATTCTTGAAGCCCAAATCGACTATAAAAGGATGGACTTCGGGTCTCAAGCAAGAATCAAAAAATCATCCATCAACGAGCAAGAAAATCGCAGCCACTTCAAGTGTTTTGTTAAAGTTCAAAAGTTCTTCTCTTCTTGTCCTTCTGTTTTCTGTTTTGAATTCGAGTTTTGAGGAAGTACGGAGTTGAAATCTCGTGATGTCAAAGCTTTAGTTTGCTGCTCCAGAAAAGGTATGGAACTTCACCTTTCTCAAAGTTTTCTCCTTATTTTGGCTTTGTTTGTTCTGATAGCTTAGTAAGGATAAGGATTCTGGGTATGATTGAGTTTTTTTTTTGTCTTTATTTGTGAACATGATTCAAGTATATATGGATGTTGAAAGTGTATTTCGACTCGATTTCGTGAGCTAAAAATCATTACTGTTCTTAATCTTGATCTTCACAACTACATCTTGTTTAGGATTAAACTGTCCCATTCATCTTAGCTTATTTTGTTCGTTATGAATCTTCATTCTTTGCCTTAAGATAATAATTGTGCTGATCCATGCTTTAAGTTGTTTAATCCTATTTTGGTGTCTTCATTTTTTATTCTTTTTTTTCTCATACTGAACTTGTTCATTTAAGTGTTGCCTCTTTGTTTGTAGTCACTTGTTGTGTTAGACTACTAACCCACCCTTTTTTTAATTACAATATCGTTATGCTTAAATAATAACAAAAAAAAGGATATTCTAGTTATTCTGTTTCGATGTGCTTCTCTTAGTCGGGTTCCCATTTAAAATTCATATTTGCTTCCCTTTACTCTTTATATGCTAATAGAGGGAATATGTTGATCCAAAGTCTTTCCTTTTTACTTTATGTGATATTCTCGCTTTTACTTCCGCCTTCTCCTCTTTCATCTACAAAGATCATCTCAAAAGAAAATAAAAATGCAAGTGCTATTAATTTTCTTCTTATTTACATGTGAGTACTGCTCGCATTGTCGTTCAAGATTGGAAAGATGTGTTAATTTAATCTCTTCCTTGATATGTGGTTTTATTGAATGATCTGTATCATTGTTTTTCTAATTGAGTATGAGATGATCAAATTCATATTTGTGGATTATCGAAGTTTCATTTTGTATTGCACGAATCTTTGGTGTACTCGTGATCTCAACTAAATTCAATAGATAATGTTTGTTTACTCCTTTGTGCTTTCTTTAATATATATAATAAAAAAAAAACAGGTCGCTTAAGATCAACTTTGATGGAAAAAGTATAAAATAGGCAGTGTTGTCATGGTTAAATTCAATACTCATTTTCATGTCTACTTTAATTATTCAAAGTAGTCTTTTCTTTAGTTGTTTATGGTTGTTGAGCTTAAACATTGACATTAATTTGTTCTCAATCTTTTAACATTCAAGAACCCGATTTTCGGTTGCTAGATTGTGTTGAAATTTAAACGAGTCAAGCTACACAAATTGTCGGAATATGAATGTACATGTTGTATTTGTATTTCTAAGTTTGTTAAGTAAAGCTCTCCAGTAACTTCTTTTTAGTTGTTGGAAACTTAATTTTTGCAAAACTATCATATGTGCTCAATGACTAGCTTAGCAGGTAAAAGCCCTCCAAAAGTTGGAAGTGAACTGTGAACCCCGGTCTGAAATGATAGAAACAGGCACGCCATGAAGACGGACCACCTCCCTAATGTAGATACGAGCCAACCTCTCGGCACTGAAAGTAGTATGAACAGGAAGGAAGTGTGCTGACTTGGTCAATCGATCAACGATGACCCAAATGCTGTCAACACCTCTAGAAGTCCTAGGCAACCCCACAACGAAGTCCATAGTGATACGCTCCCACTTCCACTCCGGAATGGGTAATCTCTGGAACTCGCCACCAGGCCTCAAATGCTCGGCCTTTACCTGCTGGCAGCACAAGCAACGGGAAACAAAGTCAGCAATATCTCTCCTCATGCCACTCCACCAGTAATGCTGCCTCAAATCACGATACATCTTCGATGTGCCCGGATGGATAGAGTATCTAGACTCATGGGCCTCAGAAAGTATCAACTGTATCAAATCTCCAACTCTCGGAACATAGATGCGGCCGGTGAATTTCAACACTCCATCAGGATCTAAGGTAGCCTGACCACCATCACCTGCTAACACTCGATCTCTAAGGGCCACCAAGGCCTCATCCTCAAATTAGAAACCACGGATCCTATCAAGCAAAGAAGACTGAACTCCCATATAGGCCAAGACACGTCTAGAATCTGAGATATCCAACCGAACCATGCTATTAGCTAAGAACTGAATGTCCAAAGCTAAGGGTCGCTCCTCAACAGATAGGAAGGCTAGACTACCCATACTCACCGCCTTCCGGCTCAAGGCGTCCGCTACTACATTCGCCTTGCTCGGATGATAGAGAATAGAGAGGTCGTAGTCCTTCAGGAGCTCAATCAAATGACGCTGCCTCGAATTAAGGTTCCTCTGGCTCATGAGGTACTGAAGACTCCTATGATCGGTATAGATCTCACATCGAACTCCATACAAGTAGTGCCTCCAAATCTTAAGTGCGAAAACTACCGCCGCTAACTCCAAGTCATGGGTGGGGTAGTTGCGCTCATGAATCTTAAGTTGTCTCGATGCATAAGCAATAACCCAGCCCTGCTGCATCAATACACAACCTAAACCAACACCGGATGCATCACAATAAACCGTGAATCCTTCACCCTCAACTGGAAGAGTCAATACAGGAGCGGTGGTCAATAACTCGTTGAGCTTCAAAAAGCTCGCCTCACACTCCTCTGACCAAACAAAGGGAACATCAAAACGAGTCAACCGGATCAGAGGGGCTACAATAGTAGAAAAACCCTCAACAAAGCGTATATAGTAACTCGCTAACCCGACGAAGCTACGAACCTCAGTAACAAAAGTGGGCCTGTGCCAATCACAAATAGCCTGAATCTTCTTCGGATCAACCCTAATACCCTCCTTGGACACCACGTTCCCCAAGAAGGCTACAGACTCAAGCCAAAACTCGCACTTTAAGAACTTGGCATAAAGCCGCTGATCTCTCCGGACTTGGAGCACTATCCTCAAATGTTGCTTATGCTCACTCCGGCTCCGCGAGTATACCAGTATGTCATCAATGAAGACGATGACAAATAAATCAAGGTATGGCCTGAACACACGTATCATCAAATCCATGAAGGCGGCAGGGGCATTAGTCAACCCAAAAGACATCACAAGGAACTCATAGTGGCCGTAACGAGTCCTAAATGCGGTCTTGGGGATGTCCGCTGCCCTAATCCTCAGCTGATGCTACCCGGACCTCAAATCAATCTTAGAAAACACGGCAGCACCCTGAAGCTGATCAAACAAATCATCGATACGAGGCATGGGGTAACGGTTCTTCACCGTCACCTTGTTCAGCTGCCCATAATCAATGCAGATCCTCATAGTTCCGTCCTTCTTCTTCACAAACAGAACAGGAGCACCCCAAGGTGACACACTCGGACGGATGAACCCCTTACCTAAGAGATCCTCTAACTGCACACTGAGCACTGAGCTCCCTGAGCTCTGCAGGAGCCATTCGGTAAGGCGAAATAGAAATAGGACGAGTGTCGGGCTCCAAATCTATGGCAAAATCAATGTCACGCTCTGGGGGTAAGCCAGGTAGGTCTGTAGGGAACACATCTTCAAACTCTCTAACCACAGGAACTGAGTCAACTGAAGGGCCCTTCCAACTCACATCTCGCACATAGGCTAAATAAGCTAAACACCTAGAAGCAACCAACCGCCTAGCTCACATAAAAGAGATGATCCCCGTCGGTGTGTCTGCCACAACACCGTGGGAATGCCAGGCATGGATAAAGTAACAATCTTGGCGTAGCAGTCCAAGACCGCCTGGTAAGGGGAAAACCAGTTCATGCCCAGAATCACATCGAAATCAACCATATCTAGTAGAATAAGATCAACTCTAGTACCATAACCCTGGATAGTCACTAAGCAAGATCGCAATACTTGATCCACTACTAAGGACTCACCCACCGGGGTCGAAACATGAACCGGTTGTGCCAAAGACTCGTACCTCATACCCAATCGAGGAGCAAAAGAAACATATACATACGAGAAGGTGGACCCGAGATCAAATAATCTGTAGCAGGCTGATGGCATAATAAAGTGTGCCTGTAATGACATCGTCAGATGCCTCAACCGCCACCCTCGCCGGGGCTGCATAGAGATGGCCCTAAGCACCTCTGCCCGATGCATCTGATCTACTACCTAACCTGCCTCCCTGAGCTCTGCCTCTGGTACCCTGTCGACTGTCCCGACGATCCTGGCCCTGACCACCACCTCTAGCTGGAGGGGGCATTGCTGAAACTAGTCTAGGTGCAAAGGGAGCTGGTACAATCGCCCCTCGCCCTCGCCAGGGGAACCCTCTAGACCAATGGTCAAGTGCACCGCAATCAAAACACCCCAAAATTGAACGCCCTGAAGTAACCCGACCGCGGTAGGAAAGGAGGGAATCTGATCCCCTCGAACTCCGGCCCGTACTAGGACCACTCTGCTGATGCTGGCCTCCCTCAGAAGCAGGTAATGCCGCCTGAACAGGCCGACTGGACTGACCCTGCTGGAACCTTTGGCGGGGCCTATCATAGGAGTCTCTCCCTCTAGTCTGGGACCCGTTCTAGCTGCCCTGGTAGCGTGCCCTCTTATCGCTGCCCCCTTGGGCCTCGCGATGAATATGCTACATGGATCGGGCATGGTCGACCACATCAAGAAATGAATGGCCAGTCGAAACCAAATGCTCTGTGTCGACCCTCAGACGGTACCGCAACCCTCGTACAAAAAAATGAACTCTCTCTTCCTCCGTGGGCAGGATCATGGTAGCATGTCGAGATAACTCATGAAATCTCGTCTCGTACTCTAAGATGGTCATAGGGCCCTGCTCCAATCTGGAGAACTAATCACGAAGCCTATCTCTAACGCTCCGTGGCATGAACCGGGACAAGAAAGCCTCTGAGAACTCACTCCAAGATACAAGAGGCGATCCAGCTGTCCTGGACTTTTGATACGAGCGCCACCAGTGCCTGGTTGGCCCATGAAACTGATGAGCGGTGAAGTCAACTCCTCTCGACTCCAAGAGGCCTAATGGAACTCGTGGGCATCCTCCCTAATCGCCCCTGAGAATATCGGCGGTGCCAACCTCTGGAATACCCCGATCATCTTCTGCTCGCGCAGTGGCATCTCCCCGTCCTTTAAGTCTAACACGACAGCCACATGATCTGGTGGCGGCTGAACCTCTGGTGCCGCTGCGGCAGGCTGACCCTGCGGCGCTGGAGCTGGTGCTGCTGGGACTGGTGCTGGTACTGCTGGGGCTGGTGCCTGTTGCATCTCCCCAATAGCTGCTAGTATCTGAGTCAGCAGAGCATGAAGATCAGGAGCTGCAGCTGCAGCTGGTGCAGGTGGTGGCTGGGCTGGCCCCGGCCCCACCGGTTGTGGAGGTACATATGCTACCTGAGGCTCCTCCTCCCTATCTCGGGCTAGTGCTACAGCCCTGCCTCGACCTCGGGGTCGGCGTCTACCCCAAGCTAAGGCTCTGCCTGCAGGCCTGGGTGCGCCACCCCTGGTCACGCCACTTAGCGAGCGAGCCATCCTGCGAAAGAGTGAAACAAGTGAGATTTCCAGAAACCAATAAGACACACGCTGCACGAAAGCGAAAAAAAAGAGGAAATTTTCCTAAGGACATCCTGTAGCCTCCTAAAGATAAGTTACGAACGTCTCCGCACCGATACACAGGACTCTATTAGACGTTAGCTCTGTACAAGTGAGACCGATAAACCTGGGGCTCTGATACCAACTTGTCACGACCCAATTTCTCAAGTCATGATGGCACCTACTATAACCCACCAGCAGGTAAGCCAACCCGTAACCCGGAACAACAAGTAATGGGTCTGAGGGTAGAAACTAAA
>JAJOOR010006078.1:0-14304 GCA_036250505.1 Solanum acaule | reverse complement strand
CCCTTGGAGATTGTTTTAGACCATAAAGAGATCTTCTAAGCCTGCATATCTTTGACTTGTACTTCCCTTCAAAACCTGGTGGGGGATCCATATAGACTTCTTCCTCTAAGTGCTCATTCAAGAAAGCATTCTTCACATCCAACTGCTGAAGTGACCAGTCGAGATTTACTGCGATTGTCAACAGAACTCTAATTGAGTTTAGCTTACCTACTGGAGCAAACGTCTCGAGATAGTCAATGCCATATGTCTGCATGAATCCCTTAGCTACTAGGTGGGCCTTATACCTTTCCAAGGATCCGTCTGATTTGAATTTGGTGGTGAACACCCATTTACAACCCACTGGTTTCTTTCCCTCGGGTAAATCCACTAACTCCCATGTCTCGTTTTTTTCAAGAGCTCGCAATTCCTCCAAAATAGCCTCCTTCTACTCGGGAACTTGTAGAGCATCCTGCACATTTGTTGGAATCTCCACATTAGAGAGTTGTGAAGTAAAGGCTGAATAACTAGGAGACAACTTTTTGTAGGACACAAACATAGACATAGGATATTTAGAAGTAAATCTAACACCTTTGCGTTTCGCAATAGGTAGATCTAGATCTAAGGATTTAGAAATAGAATTAGTTGGAAGAGTACCTTGAATTACAGTAAGGTCTTGTGGGATTGATTTTTGGCAGTGTTGAGAATCTTCGGTCTTTTTTTCTTGAGTTCGGTTCCTTCTCGAATACACCTGCATTTCTGTTTTTTGTTCTCTATTCCCATTTTTATTTTTGTCAATTGAAGGCGCTACAGGTTCAAGTTCAATTTCCGAGTTTTTATCATTTAAGTCACTTTGGTCCTTATCATCTCTTGGATCACACTTATTTATATCTTCTCCTACATCTCTCACATCAGTATTTATTGTAATATCAGGCTCTTCATTTGCTTGATATCTAGTTTCCTCATATCACAAAAAAAAGAATCTTCACCTACATGATACTCCCCCAGAAGATGAGTAGTAAAATAGAGTTGCGACTCAAAGAAAGTTAGGTCCATTGTGACAATTATCTTCCTAGCATGTGGATCATAACACTTATATCCCTTTTGACTTGGGGCATATCCTACAAAAATACACTTCTTAGCCCGCGGTTCAAGTTTATTACGATTATGGACATGAACAAATATTGTACAACCAAAAACCCTCAGAGGCAGATCTGTAGGTAACCTAGAACTAGGAAAACTTTCTTTGAAAACTTTAAAAGGTGTCTTAAATTCAAGAGGGCGAGATGGCATCCTATTAATAAGGTAAGTGGCAGTCAAGAGAGCCTCTCCCCAAAGGTGTTGTGGAACTTTACTAGTAAACATTAAAGCTCTCGTTACCTCTAAAAGGTGTCTATTCTTTCTTTCGGCGATACCATTTTGTTGAGGTGTATCTGGACAAGAGCTTTGGTGTACTACCCCAGTTTTTCTAAAAAAACTTCCTAATTGTTCATTAAAAAATTCAGGGCCATTGTCACTCCGAAAAATCTTGATTTTCTCATTGAACTGCGTTTCCACCATGACATAGAAAGTCTCAAACACATTTTTAACCATGTTAAATTAGGTCTTAGGCCTAACTCACACCCCAAAAGCTAGCTCAAAGGGAGGAGGATTGCCCAAGCCTTATAAGGAGTCCACCCATCTCATTAACCACCGATGTGGGACTTTTGTCATTCTTTAACACCCCACTTCACACCCAGTGCTTAGCATCTGGTGCGTGGGAAATTTTTGATTTTGGGGGCCCCAACATCGGGTGAGACGGGCCCTGCTCTGATACCATGAAAGTTTAGATACTGCAAAGTATATATTATTCATAGTGTTTGTACAATATTTATAAGAGAACAAGTAAAGACCAATTAAACTAATCAATCCCTAATTCTTAGGAAATCCTTGAATCAAGGGATTTCCTCTAAACTATTTTCCTAGAATAATATATTCTAATCCCATATTCACAGGAGCAGATTCTAATCAAATCTTCCAGCTTTATTTGTGGAGCAGATTATAATCAAATCTGCCAGCTCAATGGTGGAGCAGATTATGATTAAATCTGCCTACTCATTCAACAGTCTCCACTTTCCGTTCGTGCAAGAAACCACAGTTCAATATATTGTACTGCTGTTGAAATGCATATTTCTGCTATCCCCTTTTTCCTTCTGCTGACATTCCTTCACATTTTCATCTATGCTCATAAATGCTCCAGTGGTTTAAGATGATTTATTGATTGCCATATTAATTGATTATTTGTTTGTCTATTAATTGGGTAACTTGTTTTATCAACTATGGAAGGTTCTGCACAACGGAGGATCCAATTAGGAGTTGTGAAAAAGATAAAAAATGGTGCACGCAAGATTGTTCTCGATAAAGCTGAGGAAGCAAGGCTTGCTGCATTCTCAGCTTTCAAGTCGCTTGGACTTGATGTGTCAACGCTTGCACAGCCTGTCATATCTACTGCTGCTTGACATGGTGCTCACAAAGAAGCTAGTACCTCCTCTGCAGAAGGGTCGACTAGTAGCTTTATTAGCCTGGAGAATGCAAATCGAATCTCTTCCACATCCATAGAAAGAAGTAAGGAGGTCAATATCACTATTCCTGATGCTGGAGCAGAAAATGCAAAAAGCAAAACAATTACTGACAAAGAGGCATTTCATATAGAAGGATCTAATGGTCTTAACGCTGAAGTTAATGAATCTACTCATCATATTGATAATGCAAAGACTTCCCCTTATCCTACTTTAAAAATTAAGGGCATCGAAGGAGGTGGTACATGTACTGATCATAATCATGCTGGGAAACAACACTGTGAAGGAGCTGAGATATGTAATGTAAGAGTCAAAGAAACATCAGAGAAGGGACCTATGAATGCGACTGCTGTTGTTGGTGGATTTGATACTTTCCTGGGTCTTTGGGAAGCTGCTGAGGAGTTTTACTTTGATGTCCATTTCAGCAAAAAGTCTGCACTGAACAGCATTGCCCCATTTGAAATATATGGCATAGTCATTTGTTGGGAAGATTCTCCTGTCTATTATGTAAATCTTCCGAGGGACTTATTTTGGTCCAACAGCAAAAGGAATAGCCAATCGTCGCCCATTACCAGTGGTGATATTGGGAATGTTCTACCACCAAATCTTCAGTGGGAGATAGCGATACACCGATGGAATAGAATTAGTACCATAATGAGAAAAAAAGATATAAAAAAGTTTACTTGGAACTTAAAAGTTCAGATTCAGGTACTCAAGCATCCTACTGTTTCAATTCAGAGAGTTGGTGGTTTGAGTCTTTTGGTCAAATCTCTCGGAGTGGATCTTATTGACAACAATTGCTATCTGTTGTGTCCTGTTCCCATTCAAGATGCAATTGACTTGTGTATAGTAGCTTGGGTCCTCTGGCCTGATGAGGAGAAAGGTTCTAACCCTAGTATAGAAAAGGTATCCCTAATATCTCGTAATAATCAGCTTGAACATATTATAATTTATACATTTGTTCTCATAGAGGTTATTGCTGTTATAGTTATACATAGTGCTGTTTTTGTTTCCCTTTGTGTAAGGTCTATGAAATACTGTCACTAAGTTATCAGTGAACTAGATAACCTAGCCTTTTGTTGTCCTGGAACATCTAGTGCCCGTTGAACAATTGCTGACTATAAGTGCATTATTGTCTAAAAACTTTTCCTCTAAGGTTGCCATGTTCCTGCAGGAAGTGAAGAAAAGGTTATCCATCGAGGCTGCTGCTGCCGCTAATCGAAATGGTAGATGGAAGAATCAGATGCGACAAGTTGCTCATAATGGTTGTTGTCGTCGAGTAGCACAAACACGAGCTTTGCGTTCTGTTCTATGGAAATTAGTCATTTCTGAAGGACTTGTTGAGGCACTTGGAGCAACTGAAATGCCATTGGTAGGGAGATATTGCATGTGATCCATTTCTAGTGCAACCATACAATGTTTTATCCCTTCTAGAAATCATTGCGAAGTTGGATCATCTTTCAATCTAACTTGTGATGGATTGGGATTAAATAATGTAAAATATGGGAAGTGCAACCTTTTTCTGTGGTCCTTGCTATGGGGCATCAAAGCTATCCAACCAAGTAACTGGTCAAATCTGTAATAAGTTAATTCATTATTGCCACATCCAGGATCTTAGGAAAGGGGAGCTGACCCCAAGTTTTTGCAACTTTCTTCCGGTTCTTTGCGATAAATAAATTATTGTCCACAGAATATTTGGTCTTTTCCTAGTATTTTAATGCTTGCCCAGCACAAGACAGACCTGGATTATGTGTGATGAATTCTAAAATTTTTATCGAATAAATGAACTTTAGAAGAAAATTGACATAGGTAATGTGTTATTCTATCATTTTTGTTCTCTTTCTTTATGGGAGGCAGAACAATCTGGCATGAGCCTAAAAGCCTAAGGACATGTCAGTTGTATCTAATAGGGTGTTCATCAAGAAGTTTGCTTTCTTTAAAGTAGTAATTGTCCTTCCCCCCTTTCTACATGAAGAACTGAAAAAACATCCATTGAGGCATTTGCAGATGTGTAACATCTATTATTCACTGTCTAATCGATTCAACAATCTGTAGAAAAACATTTTTTTTCAGTTTTGTAATTTTAAATAGAGTATATATGCAATGAGCTGAAGTATCTTTGTCTTGAAGAAGGCCTATCACACTATTAAGAATGTTTTCATCTTCATCTCTTCCTTCGTATAATTTAAATGCTATCGTACTTGTTTGGTTCTCAAGCAAAATAGAACTGCTTCTTTTTCTAAATATCTCAAGCTTTAATACTTGAAAGGATTACAAGCTTTTTATTCTTGTTTGGAGAACAACGATGTAAATATTCTCCAGAGGGAAGTTTTTATTACTTGTTAAAGGGTCTGCCATTCCCAATGTTGGAAGTAATTGATATGTGTGTTTATCTTTTAGGTCAATGTTCTTGCAGACATGGAGCTCTGCGGAATAGGTGTTGACATGGAAGGATGCCTACAGGCACGACAAATTCTGGGAAGAAAGCTGAAGATTCTGGAAAAGGAAGCTTACAAGTTGGCTGGCATGACTTTTTCATTGTACACAGCAGCAGAAATTGCGAATGTACTCTATGGGCATCTACAGCTTCCTGTTCCAGAAGGACGTAAAAAAGGAAAGAAGCACCCTAGTACTGATAAGCATTGCTTGGATTTGCTAAGGTACTAAACGATTTTTCTGTTAATATGATCCCTATTGAAGGAAGATACTTTCTTGCCGCTTAACTCTGATCTTCTCCTACTGCATGATTATGTTTTATGCAGTTATCTAGGGTCATTTATCCTTTGGTCCCCCATCCCAATAAAAGAAGTAATAAGAAAGAACCTTTAGCTAGGTCCAGTTGCATTGTTAAATCACAAGGTTTTATGTCATTTTAGTTTAGCTTCTTCCATAGTTGATTGTGTTATCCTCTGTCTATAGCGACTAAACAATCCGGCAGATCCCACCCATCCAATTAGAAGAAGTGAAGAGAGCCTTTGGCCAGGGGCAGATTAACCTTCAGACCACTAGTTTTTGCCTCTTCTTGGTTTAGTTCTTTTTTTGGTTAGTTGTTTCTTCCTCTTTGTCTATGCTGCCTATTTATCATCATTCCCTTGGTCCACACCCGGCAGTTTCACTGTTTAGACACAAGTTTTTATGTTCTTTCCTTGGCCCAGTTGTATGTCTCTCTTTGTCTAGGCTGCCTATTATGACTACAATAAATATCCATATATACAAGACCAAACCAGTTGGAATGTAGACTTAGTTATGTTGGTATACTTACATTAGATCTGGTGTTTTATAGGAGTTCCTTTAGTTTGTTAGGGATTGGTAGTTCAGTTGTAACTGGAGAACCTCTAGTCTTAGAGAACCCCTAATTTTGTTTTAAAGAAAGTTTTGAGTGTTGGAATAGATATTGACTATTCATATAGCAGACCCCAAACAGTTCGGGTTAATGCACATTGGCACAATAGTTGTTTGTTTGAGTAATATGTGACGTTGTACTTCTGATGTCTTGATTGTTGATATGATATAAACAAAAATTGTGAAACACCATGGTGGGTCAAGTTCTATTCTCTGGTAATTCCTATTTTCTGGTGATCAATAGGATATGCAATAAGTACGGCACATCTATGTAATTTTCATTTACTGTTTCTGTTTTGACCTTTTACATGCCTGGATTGAATTTTTTCCCTTTTTTTCAGGAATGAACATCCAATAGTACCTATAATTAAAGAGCACCGTACTCTAGCAAAACTCTTGAATTGTACATTGGGGTCGATCTGTTCACTTGCTAGACTATCTATGAGGACACAGAGATACACACTGCATGGTCATTGGCTCCAGACGACAACAGCAACAGGGCGACTGTCAATGGAGGAACCTAATCTTCAGGTTCCCTTTTATTCCATTATTTCATTGTTATTAGTGAATCATCCTTAAAGATAATATAACCTGTGTTGGTTAATTTGTTTTGTTTTATTTATCTAGTGTGTTGAACATATGGTTGACTTCAAAATGAATAACAAGGATAAAGACGTTTGTCCGTTAGATGTCAATAATTATAAGATCAATGCTCGTGATTTTTTTGTGTCTACTCAGGTATCTCTTGATTAATCTTAAGTTACTTTTTATATGAAATTATCTTTTTGGATGGTTTCAGTTGAATATTGTACTTACTCTTTCGCAGGACAATTGGTTACTGTTAACAGCAGATTATTCCCAGATAGAACTGAGATTGATGGCCCATTTCTCTAAAGATTCCTCGTTGATCGAACTGCTTAGTGAACCCCAAGGTGATGTCTTCAACATGATTGCTGCAAAATGGACAGGTAAAACAGAGGCTATTGTGAGTCAAGAGGAGCGAGATCAAACTAAAAGGTTGGTTTACGGCATTCTTTATGGAATGGGGGCTAAGAGCCTTGCAGAACAAATCGATTGTAGCGCAGATGAAGCTGCTGAAAGAATCGAAAGCTTTAAAAGATCTTTTCCAGGTGTTGCTTCCTGGCTACAGGAAGCAGTTACATCTTGCCGTGAGAAAGGGTGAGATCAATTTAGCAAAAGTTTGTTTCACCAATTTTTAATAGTTCTTTTTCTGTTTATAGTTTCTTTATTTCTTCTATTTCGTTATGATGTATTAGATGCAGTTAAAAGAATTTTTGGTTGAAGTATTTGAAACTAATTTGATCCTCCTAAAATCAAGGTAGTGAGGCACTATAGTTGTTGTTTGATGTTTTAATTTTCATACGAGAAAGCACTCTTGTTTATGTTGACTACTTGATCTTTCCTTCTCTTTTTTCATGTTAAGCTTGTATGGATCTAGTTAGTGGTTGTAATATTACTCCATGTTTTGCCTTGTGCCTGCCCCAGCAATCACAGAAACCTGGTTCCGCCCTTTTTCATGCACATATGTTTCTTATAATTTCTTGCAAGGTCTCACGTTCAGGGTCACTTTATTGGCACTGTTGCACGTAGTGCTTCGTAAGTTCCATCTTTTGTTTCCTTCTCCTGTGCACTTGCTGAAAACTTCTTATCCTTTGAATGAGAAAATGCCTGCCGCAGTATCTGATTCATATACGTCAACTGGGGGATCTTCTTATTCTAGGAATCTTTATATGGATTATTGTTTTCATCTTTTAATTTTATACTATGCCTCTCTATTTCATTCTCTTTCTTTCTTTCTTTCTTTCTTTCTCTCTCCCTCTTTCTCTATCTTCTCTCATCAGATATCTTTCTTCCATCTCTTAAATCTTCACATTGCCTTTTTTCCTTATATCCTTCTGGTTGTACATCATTCACTCGAGTCATTAAACCTAGGAGTAATGTTACTATTCATTAGTTGAAAGATGTTGACTTGACTTTTCTCAGTTCAGGCTGGAAATCAGAAGATCATGTATATTATACATGTTGTGTTGTTTTATAAGACATTGCAGGCGGTTGCTAGGCCTCATATGTTGCACACAGATTGTTGATGGCCATGTTTATCTGCTGAAAACTGAAAATGAATGACTTTGCAACTGTTCTTTCTTTTAATAGCTCGATCTTCGTTCTTTCTAAGCTAGTCATATTTTATAGTTGGTGCAGTAACACATTAATTCTCCTTACATATACAACCTTTTTATTGGTATTTCTTAAATAGTTGCCCTTGCTTTTGTGATGCAGTTATATAGAAACCCTCAAGGGACGAAAGCGTTTCTTGGCAAAAATTAACTTCGGAAACAGTAAGGAAAAGTCTAAAGCTCAGAGGCAAGCTGTGAATTCTATCTGCCAGGTAGTTTTGCTTTCTTTTCCACTTCTGAGTTCTGCCCCATCCTTCCCTTCCTCAATCATTTGCCTTCTCTATTTACCCAATTTATCATTGCCTTTTTTGTCTCTATGTCTGCAATTAGGGGTCTGCTGCAGACATTATCAAGATTGCAATGATAAACATTCACTCTGTGCTTGATCATTTTGAGAAATCACTGTCCCATTCTGCGGTTGATGAAAAGTTTCATGTGCTTAAAGGACGTTGTCGGATTATTTTGCAGGTAGTTTTCGAGTATTCTCTGCCTGAACAGAAAATCTTTCACTTGGTTCTTCATCTGTTTTCAATTATGACACCGACAATTCACACCCCTAATTAGTCAGTTTTTGGTACTCTCAGAAAGGACTTTTTTGTCTCTAAAGAAAAAGAGGGATAAAGCAGTCCGTATTCTTTTAACAGTAACAGTTTATGTTGTGGTTCTAGGGATGGCAATAGGGCGGTGAGGGGTGGGGTGGGTTTAGAGCCTGTTTGGATTGGTGTAAAAGTTGGTCAAACCTACTTTCAAGTCATTTTTAGTTTTTGAGAGTGTTTGACAAAGTTAAAAATAACTTAAAATAAGTTTAAAATGACTTAAAAAAAGTTAAAAGTTAAAAGCAGGTACTCCCCTACTTTTCATTTTTTAACTTAAAAGTTACTTAAGCTTGATTTTTTAAAAACTACTTTTTTTAAGTTAATCCAAACGTGCTCTTAGTCAAACACACAAAATTCTAAATCCCCCCCGCATAACATTTTTTTTTCTATTCTCAATCCGCTCTGCCCGTCCCGCCCCTCTTAAGTTTTTTTTTCTTTATTTTATTATTTACTTATACAAATATTTCAAAGTTTTATAAATCACCATTGTTATATTTAGAATTATTTAACAGTTGATTTAAAACTATTTTATTAGGTCTATAAGCTAGCAACATTTTCATTAACTATTTTATAAACCCACTCCACTGTTTACTGCTCCAGTGTTTGTCAATGCAGCCTAAGATGGCTGCCCACGTCTTTTTACTACTTACGGGTTGGGACTTTCATTTGTAAAAATATATTCTATCATTTTTTAAATTTAATAGAACATGATATTTTATAATTTTTGGGGAATAAATTCTTTCATTAACTTTTTATTGAATATTACTCTTGCCTGAGATATCTCATCTAAATACATATTTAAATGTTCACTATTGCAAAGCTGGTTATTTCCTAGAGTTGGTCAAATTCAGATGAAGTAAGGGAAGACATTAACATTATCTATTTTCTTTTTCAAGAATTACATATTTATTCTCAAGTAGGAGTAGTATTCAACCATAAAATAATAGAAGATTTTATTGCCTAAAAATTATAAAATATCATGTTCTATTAAATAATTTTTTTTGATAAAATATCATTTTAGGACGTTAAGTCATGGACAAATTTTAACTTCTTTTCCTTTTAAGTTTTTACCATTAACAGAGGTATAATCAATAATTGAAAACAAACTCAAACTAAATCCCAACTTTTAAAAAGTAAAAAAGGCATGCGCAGCAGCAAGCTAAAACTGCATCGACAAATATTGGAGGAGACCCGCACCCGCCCTGCCCTCCCCCATTGCCATCCTTATGTGGTTCAATTGCTCATAGTCATCACTCTCTGTTCCTATTTAGGTTGCTTCATTTTAGGATGTCCCAGAACGTTTAACTCACTTGTGGAGTTGTATTACTATGAGAATCTCAAAACTTCAAGAGTTCAAATTGGAATTAAACTTGATATACTTGATCAAATAAATAATTTCTTCTATTACACTGATACAGTTCTAGTTAATTGGTGAACTTGTGTGCTTGTCAAATGTATCACAATAATGGACAGAAGGAACAATTTTCAATATTGTTATGAACTTCTTATTTTTTTTAAGTGAACTGAAATATCGTTTAGTTTGGTAAGGGAGCATATAGTTAGTTGATTTTGTACTGTTTAGATGATTCTACGAGAAATTTCGTGTATTTCTGGTTAAGGATGTGCTTAGAATCTCTAGTAGGAGCACAAGAAATGTCTATTTCTCATCTCCATTTTAGTTCCTGAGCTATTTGCTTACATTTGCATTTGAGTTTGTATTGGTTAAATATTGATCACTTGCTTCGGACATTGCTAAGGTTCATGATGAATTAGTACTTGAGGCTGATCCTTCTGTTGCAAAGGAAGCTGGATTGTTGTTGCAGATGAGCATGGAAAATGCTGTTTCTCTTCTTGGTAAGGGATCATAGCAAACTAAATATATGCCTGTCGGGATCATAAGTCCTAGTTTATCTCAGGTTTGCAATTGGAGGATTTTCTGGGGGATGGTGTGGAAGATCCTCTGATTGACTTAACCTTAGTTAAACCTTTTGGTGGACTAAATGATCTTATGTCGTTCTTTATTGTACTTTTTCCCTCTCTTAGAATTGATATTCTTCTTGAAGTTTGTGCTTATAGTAGTTCCTACGGTTGTGTTCCAGTCCCACTGCATGTGAAACTGAAGATTGGGAGCACATGGGGATCGTTGGAACCTTTCCAGGCCAGAGAATGATAGGTTTTTAAGTGTGGACATTTGTTGGCAAAGTTTAAAACTATTAGTTGCTTCATGCTGTTTGAACAGTATCAACAGCTGTTATTTTCAGGTAACCTGAAGCTTCTCGGGTGTCTTATTGTTAATGCATTCTATGCATCTTTGTGGCATTTTAATTCTGACTATTATCTTTATTTCGGTGAAGCAGTTTCCTCTCAAGCAAGACCTTTATCTAACAGACCAAGCAAATGATGTTCACATGGGATGCAGCTGTATAACTTCATGTGAATTAGCTGGTCATCAAAGTTATAATGTGCTCTTTGTTGGCAGTCATAATCTCACAATTTATGTACAAGCAAAGGATTTGATTGATGGATTAGGTTACTTGAAGGAAGTGGTAAGGACAGAGGAAGAGACTCTTCACTTTATTGAACAAATCTGCACTTGTTGGTGCTCTGATAAATTTGTAGAACTGTGACAGTCAAGTAAGTAATATTGTGATGAGGGTGCTCAGAACCAAGGCCACTATTTTTGAGAGCATGAGATGTTAAGACTCTGCTGATGAGATTTTCCTGATTGTCTCCAGAGCATGATGCTTCATCGTGTTGTAAGCTGACAAGCATTTTACAGGGCGAATGTGCTTAATTAATGATGATTATACAAGGGTTCTACCTCATTCTCCTGGATCTCAGAGAAAGCGGATGCATAATATTGAAGTGTCAATTAATGGTAGGGTAATACCTATCAAGAGAACCAAGGAGTTGGTCCAAGTGGTGGAAGCCTTCTAGGTGCTTAATCCTTTATGCTTAAATTTCAAATCCTACTGGAGCCATATTCATTATTCAAGCTTGTGTTGGCCCTGGACTACGAACCTTGTGAGGTGATTAATGCTCTGTAGTTGTGCCATGAATGATTTCAATGGGGTTATTGGTCCCCTAAAACCCAAAAGACAAGGGAAAAAGAAATTTACAGGGAAGCAATAAGCATAGGATAATTACTTTTCCATTGGCTAAGCCCTCAAAATTTAGTTAATGCGAATCTCCAGGAACATTTCGGGTTTCTATGAATTGTTGTGCGAGGATATTGAATGTCTTCTGGTGCATTTTCTGCTATATGTTCCCTGACATCTAATGCATGTGGAATTGGTTAATGGTGTTTGAGAATGTTACTTGTTGTTTTTTTGTTTCTCTTATGGAGGAACCACCTGGGACTTGGTAGATCCACATCCAATCACATCGTACAGTGAGAAGAGATAGATCAATCTCAAGGGGTTGGGGTCTGAAGGCATGCCACAGTTGCAGGAGCTTTCCTGGCAGTCAAATTTGAAAATATAGAGCTCACCCAGAATGGTTGTTATCATTGCTCAGAAGACCTCATTGGAAGTATTGTTACTGTGATACGCGAGAACTAGAGAAAGGTTGTCATTTGGTTAATGATCGATCCTGCAGAGGAGACATGAAAATTGTATTGGAAAGGTGCATGGATAAAAATTCTGGCACTTTGAATCTGCTTGTGGTGTTTGTATCAGAAAGGTGCATGGATAAAATTTCTGGCACATTGAATCTGCTTGGTGCTCGAGGGAGACAATCAGAGGAGTTTTGATGGTAAGGCGAATCTAGATTATTGAAGTCTATTATATAGCAGTCGTACTTCATGCAGTGTTCGATTGCTTGTATTGTAACCCCCCCGAACTGAGACAACTGATCACTTATTCTTTTCTGTTTCAAACCACACCAATTCACTTTACAGTGTCCCTTGATTCTGTGTTGAGGAATATTGCAAGAAAGACTCTAAATCTATTTGAAAACAAGATGTCATAATATCCATTACCACATATATTCATCAACCATATTTGAAATACAAACCAAACATTTTCATCCACACATGCAAACAACGTGCATGATGAACTGTGATTAACACAGTTAAACAGTACTTGCAACAGGGCATGCATTATTACACAAAACATTGCAATAAACAGTATTTACATCAGGGAGATACATTATTAGACAAAGCGTTGTGACTATTGCAACAAAGGAGCAGGTAATGACCGAACTTTCTCCATGTTATTAGTTTCCAGCTAGTGCGTTTTGAGAAGGAAACAGGACAATTTGATCTTCCAAAGTGAAATGGCAAATAGGCTTGTCTCCAGGCTTAACGTTGAGCAACTGAAAAGGCAATGCCTTAGGGTTCATGGATGCAGTATCCTCATGGCAGACTGATACTGCATTAACTTTTGTTCCATCAGCACCCACCATCGACACCATAAATGTCCTAGTGCTTCCTACATCATGGCAAAAGTGTACTGCATATGGGTAAGCTACTTTGTGACATACAACACCTTTGCCATTTGCTTTCTCTTCCACTTTTTCGATGGTATATGTTTGCACCTCTGGAGTTTCCTTCTCTACTTCAGTGGAAATTGCTATAATATTGTTTGTTCCCAGGTGAGATAAGGTGAAATCAATCATAGATTCCAAAGAAGTGGCACAATGTTTTACCTCTCCGTTACCCGCAGGCTCTTCACACATTTTGATTGTTTTCTTGATGTCTTTAGCACGTTCTGAGTCCTTATCAACAGAGAAGTGATTAAGAATTTCCTCAATTTTGTCCGATGAGAAAGCGATGGAATCTACAACTTTGCGTGGCAAAATGGGTGCTGGATTGAAGTTTTTGAGAGACTGAAGATTCATTTTTTTCCCTTGATGTAAATCTGTTTCAAAGAAGTATGGCGTCACTGGGTGATTGTCATTAAGATCTTTCTTAGCAGCATCATTGTACCATCTAAACACTCCATATGGTTGGCGTACTTTGTGAAGCTCATTCTCGGAGGCAGCCTGATACCATCTAAACACTCCAAATGGTTGGCGTACTTTGTGAAGCTCATTCTCAGGGGCAGCCTGATACCATGAACCCACTCCCCATGGTTGGCGTACTTTGTGAAGCTCATTCTCAGGGGCAGCCTGATACCATGAACCCACTCCCCATGGTTGGCGTACTTTGTGAAGCTCATTCTCAGGGGCAGCCTGATACCATGAACCCACTCCCCATGGTTGGCGTACTTTGTGAAGCTCATTCTCAGGGGCAGCCTGATACCATGAACCCACTCCCCATGGTTGGCGTACTTTGTGAAGCTCATTCTCAGGGGCAGCCTGATACCATGAACCCACTCCCCATGGTTGGCGTACTTTGTGAAGCTCATTCTCAGGGGCAGCCTGATACCATGAACCCACTCCCCATGGTTGGCGTACTTTGTGAAGCTCATTCTCAGGGGCAGCCTGATACCATGAACCCACTCCCCATGGTTGGCGTACTTTGTGAAGCTCATTCTCAGGGGCAGCCTGATACCATGAACCCACTCCCCATGGTTGGCGTACTTTGTGAAGCTCATTCTCAGGGGCAGCCTGATACCATGAACCCACTCCCCATGGTTGGCGTACTTTGTGAAGCTCATTCTCAGGGGCAGCCTGATACCATGAACCCACTCCCCA
>JAJOOR010006077.1:0-40842 GCA_036250505.1 Solanum acaule | reverse complement strand
TTAGACTAGTTCTATAGACTAGATTATCACCCCCCCCCCCCCCACACACACACACACACATCTCTAAGATTATTAATGAACCCACAATTTTGTATTCTTAAATGACCTATATCCTCCACACGTATTAAGCATTCAGTAGATTATCCAAACCAAATGAGTTAACTTGCTTAAAACAAAAGGAGCTAACTGTTATGCACATTAAACTCGAAGAGCCAAAAATGGAGATAACTTTTTTCTTTTGAGAAAGGTTACACCTAGTTTTGCGACTACAAAACATCAAATTTCTCAATTACCAAAAAGAAGAAAAAAAAGATACTATGTTTTCTTTAAATGTGGTCTTCGAGCTAATATAGTACACCTCAACTAATCCACCGGATACATGCTATCTCGCACTAAAACAGGTACAAGGTAACTCTACTCATCAAAAACCCAAAACTTAAACCGATAGAAAGAATCGCCTAGTATCTGCACAGATCAAAATCTTGGCTCCCAATGTTGTCACTCAAATTCTTCAACCGCTAAATCACTCCCTCAGAGACATATGGATAGTACTTAATGTTCTCTTCAAGTGTATATACTAAAACAGATACAGTTGAAATTCTATGCCTTGACGGAGTAAAAAGTATTAACACAATCATGTTACTTAAAAGGTAATTGTATGTAACTTTATTTAATAACACCTAAAATAAATGGTATCGTGTATACTAATGTCATTGTGTATCACTTAAACTCAAACATATCATCCCAAGTTTCAAACTTTATTCAAAAAAGGAAAATTAAAAAAGAAGAAGAAAAAACCTTTTCTTGCGGTCAACGAAAGCAGCAGCAATCTCTGAATCAGTAGGAAGAGAAGGCACCACATTATATTTCAAATCATCCTCCATACAACTCTTATCTCTCTTACATGCCTCCCGCCACCGCTTCTCCACCACCGGAAATCTCCTGCAATTTCATCACCATGATTAAAATTAACAAAACACGCACACACGCACACAGAGGGAGAGGGAGAGGGGAAGTACCGGGAGAAAACAACGGTGTCTTGATTGGTGAGGATCCAGAGAGCTCTGATACTACACGAACTCGGCATTTCCACACCGGAGACAAACTCTACGGTGATTTACTCGTTACTCCGAGTTCGACTAAATTCACCGCCGTTTTTGTGGCGTTTACTGCATTTCTACGGCGTCGGTCCGTACGCCGCTGTCGATTTGAGGGAATTATCTGATGAGGAACAACTTTTGGGAAAATTAAGAGAACTTCAATACTTTTTTGTTTAACAGAGCCCAGAGGCAGTAGTTGTGGGGGAAACGAGCCAAAAAAAGACTCATGAACGAAAAGAAATAGAAATATATCAATTTGTTACGAAATATTAATAATAAACTATATAAAGAGGGGAAAAGGGAAGATAGAAGAAAGGGGAAAATGACAGAACAATAAGAGTAACAAGATGAGAGAAAATAATATTTTCTTTACTATTTTTGGTGTCTCTATATTATAGAGGTATTGCCCCTCTTATAGGAAAACACTTCCTTGGAGAAGTGAGCATCTAAGTAATGGGTCATGGACATACATATATTTATATATTTATTTATAACACTCCCCTTTTATGTCCATGTATAAATTAAAGAAAGGTATATAAAATTATGTGTAATACACATTATTTACTGTCTCATTAAAAACTTTATCAGGAAAATCAATGGGACAACCTGATTAAGGAAAAAAAAAGTGCAGCGTGTATGTACTTTTCCTGATGAAAATATCACTTAATATCTTGAAGATGACGCATTCCAATCTTGTATCTCAGTTTCTCAAAGGTTGAAGTTGGCAATGCCTTAGTAAACATAGCTGCTAAATTATCACTTGAACGAACTTGTTGCACATCTATTTCACCCTTCTTTTGAAGATCGTGAGTAAAGAATAATTTTGGTGAAATGTGTTTTGTTATATCTCCTTTGATGTATTCTTCTCTTAGTTGAGCTCTATATGCAATATTGTCTTCATATATTGTTGTTGGAGCATCTCCTTTTAAAGAAAGACCACATGTTTCCTGGATATGTTGGGGTAGTGATCTTAACCACACACATTAACCACACACATTCTCGACTTGCTTCATGGATGACTATTATCTCTGCATGATTTGAAGAAGTAGCAACCATGGTTTGTTTTGTTGAACGTCATGATATAGTTATACCTCCGCATATAAATAAATAATCTGTCTGAGATCGACCTTTATGTGGGTCAGACAAATATCCTGCATCTACATAGCCAATTAATTGTGAATCAGATTCCTTTGAATAAATTAGTCCTAAATCAATGGTCCCTTGAAGATATCTAAATATATGTTTAATACCATTCCAATGTCTTCGTGTTGGAGAATAACTAAATCTTGCTAATAAATTTACAGAAAAAGATATATCTGATCGAGAATTACTAGCAAGGTACATCAATGCACCAATTGCACTAAGATATGGTATTTCAGAACCAACAAGTTCTTCGTCATTTTCATGAGGTCAAAATGGATCTTTATTAATATCAAGTGATCTCACAATAATTGGGGTACTTAATACATGTGTTTTATCCATGTAAAATCTCTTTAAAATATTTTTAGTACATGTTGATTGATGAATAAATACTCCATTTGTAAAATGTTCAATTTGTAGACCGAAACAAATTTTTGTATTTCCAAGGTTTTTCATTTCAAATTCCTTTACAAACATTCTACTGCCTTTGAAAGCTCTTCGCGAGTTCCAATGATATTCAAGTCATCAACATATACAACTATAATGACAAATTCAAATCCAGACCTTTTATATGTCTCCATATAATCAATATCAAGTCTTTGCGAAAATTCTTGTGCCACAAGTCGTGCTTTATATCTTACGACTTCATTTTTCTCATTTTGTTTTCACACAAACACCCATTTGTACCCCACTGGATTTATACCTTCAGGTGTTCGGACTATCAGTCCGAAAACTTCGCGTTTTTCAAGCGAAGCTAATTCAACTTGAATTGCACCTTTCCATTTTGGCTAATCA
Organism: Solanum acaule; assembly: GCA_036250505.1. NCBI lineage: Eukaryota > Viridiplantae > Streptophyta > Magnoliopsida > Solanales > Solanaceae > Solanum > Solanum acaule. The sequence continues at coordinate 37,807 of JAJOOR010006077.1, read as the reverse complement.
TTTCTCTATCTACATTCTTCGACATAATTTGGTTCAAGATCCTCATTTTGTTGCATTATTTCTACAGCAACTTTATAAGCAAAAATATTGTCGACAATTATATCATTTCGGTTCCATATTTTTCTTGATGAGACATAGTTTATTGAGATTTCTTCATTATTTTCAAGCGCATGAACCTCTTCCAAGGTTTCATCAATTATTATGTCTCCTTGCTCTTCTTGAGCAGGTTCTGGTCATATTGATCGTTAGCACCTTCTCTTTTTTGAGGATTTTTTATCTTTGAAATCGATTGGTCTACTATGTTTAAGCGTGATTTAGACATATTTATATTAATTAATTGTCCTAAAGAAACGTCAACTCGAATTGAAGCATTAGCAGTTGGAATATGAGATTTAGTAACTCTTGATAGGTTAGTGGATACATCTGGCAGTTGATTTGTAATATTTTGCAAATGGATTATCTTTTGAACCTCTTGTTCACATTTATTTGTACGAGGATCTAAATGAGATAGTGATAATGCATTCCAATCTATTTCCTTTTTCAGGTGCTTAATTTCTCCTCCTAATGATGGGTCTACTAATTCATCGAAATGACAATCAACAAATCTTGTCGTAAATAAATCTCCAATCATAGGTTCCAAATATTTTATAATAGAAGGAGATTCATACCCAACATATATCCCCAACCTTCTTTGGGGACCCATCTTTGTACGTTGTGGTGGAGCAATTGGAACATATACCACACATCCAAATATTCTTAGATGGGAAATGTTCGACTCTTGACCAAAAGCCAATTGTATTGAGGAGATTTTATGATAGCTTGTCGGCCTGATCCGCACAAGACTTGCTGCATGTAAAATAGCATGACCCCATGATGAAAATGGGAAGCTTTGTTTTCATAAGCATTAGTCTAGCAATTAATTGGAGACGTTTAATCAATGATTTTGTTATACCATTTTGAGTATGAACATGAGCAACTAGATGCTCAATTGTTATCCCAGTTGATATGCAATAATCATTAGAAGCCTGTGATGTAAATTCACCAGCATTATCAAGACGAATTTTCTTAATTGTATAATCTAGAAATTGTGCTCTTAACTTTATTATATGAGCAAATAATCTTGCAAACGCCACATTGCGAGTTGATAATAAGCACACATGTGACCATCTTGTAGATGCATCTATTAAAATCATATAATATTTAAATGGTCACATGATGGGTGAATGGGTCCACATATATCACCCTGTATTCAATTTCCACTTTGATTACTGATGGTCTGGTAATAAATTTGCCTTGAGAACATGCAACACAAGAGAATTCCTTAAATTGAAGAATTTTATGGTTCTTCAGAGAGTGTCCATGTGAACTCTCAATTATTTTACGCATCATATTAGAATCGAAATGGTCCAACCGGTCATGCCAAATAATAAAATCATTTTATTTAGTAAACATTTGGTTTACTATGGCATCTGTTTCAATCATGCTAATACTTATGTAGTATAAGCCAAATGAAAGAGCGGATAACTTTTCAAGTACAAACTTCTTACCCGACATTATTGTAGTAATATAAAGATATTCATTATTTTCATCACTTGTAGTCTCAATATGATAGTTATTTTGACGAATGTCTTTGAAACTTAATAAGTTTCTTTGAGACTTACTACAATATAATGCTTCATTGATTATCAAATTTGTTCCTCCAATAAGTACTAAATTTGCTTTTTCGGAACCTTCAATCAGTTTTGTACTATCAGTTATTGTATTAACTAGCTTCTTTCATAATCAAATATGAAAAATATTTCTTATCTTCTTAAAATAGTGTGTTGTGGCACTATCTATAAGACATATATCATCATGATTGATTTTGGATCCAACGTAAGACTGGAAAATTTCCATATTCTTCATAAAAATAATAGATATTATAAGAACGTGAAAAACTAACAACATAAGAAACTTTAAGAAATTATACTAAAAATGTAGGAATTAGTAATACTTAATGCCTTAAGAAAAGCACTTAAGAAGAACAACATAGTAGTAAACATAATATAAAATAACAATTATTCTTTTTCATAATTTTATCCCCAGTTAGATGATCCGTTCTTCAATCAATATTCTCATAAAAGTCTTCAGCTTCCAAATGAGTAATATTTGGGAGGCCTTCAAAATCATCATCCTTATAAGCATGATTTGCCTCAATATCATCATATTTATTTGAGGGAGCTGCTTCATTATCATCATTCTGAAAGATCAAGTGTGCCTCCACATTATTATCTTTTCTTTTGAGAGAGGCTTGATAAAGTTTCACAAAATAATCAGGCGTACGATATTCACGTCCCCAATGACCTTTCATGTCACATTTGTGACAAATATTGATTCTACCTCGAGAAAGCGTGAAAAGTGGAAAATGGTTTCTCAAGTAAGTCATCATCAGTGATAGTATCTCCACATAATTTTAATATGGAACTTACTTTATGAATAGCCGAATTATACTCAGTTACAGTTTTAAAATCTTGAAATTGAAGGTGTATCCACTCATATTGAGCTTTTGATAACACCGTAAGTTTTAAGTGGTCATATCGGTCCTTCAAATTACTCCATAATTCAAGAGGGTCTTTCACAATTAAATATTCAGTTTTTAATCCCTCATGGAGATGATGTCGGAGAAAAATCACGGCCTTCGTTTTATCCTGGCTTGATGCTTTATTTTCTTGTTTAATAGTATTGCCAAGACCTTTAGCTTCAAGGTGAATTTCAGCATCAAGGACCCATGACAAATAATTCTTTCCGGTAATGTCAAGTGCCACAAACTCAAGCTTTCATAGATTTGACATGATGAAAACTAAAAAGAGAGATGAGTTAGAAAGAATAAATTTGACTAAGACCAAATTTCTGAAACAAATACATATGAATAAATTCTTAAGATATGCTCATATAAAAATAAGTTGGTCACTATTATTTTCAACACATAGATGTGTGTAGAAATATCATTAAAAGACCTCTTTGAAAGTGGCATAAAGTATTGTTAATCAATTACTAGTACATACTTATGAGATAAAATTTGTAAACACTAATAATTTTAGTAATTCATTGGTGTCACTATTTAACTAATTTTACATATACTATTTAACATAAATTCTTGAATATTGCCATGTAAAAATAAAAGAAATTGTTGATAAAAAGTATACGGAAGGAAGAATATGAATTTGAGGTACATAAGTCAGCAATATAGAAACGCATAAATAAAATCAGCAATATAAAAATACATAAATAATATTTCTATTGCTACGTACTTAATTTTTTTTTAGCTATAATAATAACATACATAAATAAAACTTTATGTAGTATCTTAGGACGTTCAAGAAATAAATTATGGTGACATTATTATTTTATAAGAGTAGTTGAGAGAAAGTTGTATTCATACTAAAATTAATATAACCCAGTAAATAAATAATAGAGTTAGATATACCAAATAAAGATCATCAAGTTAATTTAACCAAAATAAATAAATAAATAAGGAAGAACTAACATGTAAAAAATATATAAGACATGTGTTTATTATACTTGAAATATTTGAAGAAAATTAGAGCTTCATGCTGATATGATAACGTGTTACGAAATATTAATAATAAACTAAATATAAAGAGGGGAAAAGGGAAGATAGAAGAAAGGGAGAAAATGACAGAACAATAAGAGTAATAAGATGAGAGAAAATAATATTTTTTTTACTGATTTTGGTGTCTCTACATTATAGGGGTATTGCCCCTTTTATAGGAAAACACTTCCCTGGAGAAGTGAGCATTCTACAGTAATGGGCCATGGACATACATATATTTATATATTTATTTATAACACAATTAAATTTTAATATAATTTTAATTATTTTTTAAGTTATTGATTATTGTGTTTCACAGTACATTTTATGTAATTTTTAAATAATATATATTACACCCTTTGTCCCAATGTATGTAGCACATATAGAATTTTAAGAGTCAATCAAATATTGTTAATTATTGAGATGTACCATATTTTTTATGTAGTTTTCAAATTAAATAATACATGTTAATTTTTTTTGTCCCATTTTATGTGACATCGATAGATTAAATTGAAGAATTAGTCGAATTTTTTATATGTCTTTTAAAAATATTTTATGTTGTCAATTATCATAATTAGTGTTTTTACGCAATTTTAAAATATATAAATAATAAAAAAAATAAAACAAACAAATTAAAATAAAAGAATCATCAAAAAATTACTAAAATATCCTCGAAGTGCTCAAACAAGCATGTTGATCTGCTACTTGCTTAAGCACGTTGAAACTCCCTCTTATAGTATAGTAATAATAACTAGTTACGAAAGCATGTGCTAGTACGGGCCTAATATATAGTAGTAATATTCTTTCTGAGAGAACATCATCACGGGTGATGAGGTAAAAGTCATTTAAATGTCTTAGCAAAAGCTTTGATACCACCAATATGAGTTGCGGTACAACAGTGAGACTGTTCACCCATAATCAAAGGTCTCGGGTTCAGGCCTTGAGTATAGAGAACCATAAGTTTTATCCACCCTCAAATGAGTCTTGCAGTCCGCGATCCAAATATAGCTGGACTCCAAAAAAAACTCTGATACCACTCGTAAAAGAAAATAAGTTTTTTTTGCTCTTATTAGATGAAATATCATTTTTGTATGATTTTTTTAGGGATAATTATATAACTAAGCTAACATTTACTACTTAAATATGTTATATGACTATAATTTCAATTAACTATATAAAAGGGTTATTGTTTAGGAAATTTGTTATAGTGGGTCTCACGTTTATTTGTATAGAACGTAAGAATTATCATTTGCCTTATATACAAACTTGCACACAACCTCTTTCATCCACTCCACATAATTATCTCCTTGATTCTCTTAACAACCATAAACCCCTCAATCCCCACAAATCTCTCAATCAAATCAAATTTGAAATTTGAAAAGTTAAAATTAATCCTCGTTCAAATTTCAGGTAATATGTTTTTTTTTTGTTTTTTAGACTTTCATCCGTTTTTAATTTTTTAAATTTGTATAATTTTTTCATTCTCCTCAATTTTTCTGCAGTTCTTTAACTAAAATTTTCAATCAATCAGAATAGTAATCACAACTATTGTAATTATGGAGGGACAATCTCCATTAAAGAGAATCACTAGAGGTATACATTTGCATTCAATAAAATCGATTAGAAATCCATTAATTTCTTTGGGTTTAATTCAAGACTTTGAACTAAATATAAAGCTATTGAATCACACATAGTAAATAAGGAGATTAGATCTAAATCTCTCAATGACCCCTAATAAGAGAAAAATATCATATATATACTAAGTTGTTATTTAATGTTAATTCTAATATTTTTAATCTTTATTTGCAAAAAATGTTGCAATACAATAAGAAAATATCAACTAAGTAGATATGTGGCAAAAGAAACACAAGTGCTAATTTACAAAAAATTATCCAACACAAATGGAAATATTAAAGAATTATGAAAGAGAGGAACGAAAAGTTGAGCAAATATGAAAATGAGTTGGACATATTTTTCTTTGTGTAGAACTCACAAGCTAAAAATGGAAAGAAAAACAAATAAATAAGAAGGAAATGAAAGAAAGATGCAGCAAATATGGAAAATAAAAGTTGAAAAATGTAGTAGCATGGTAGCCACAAACGTGGAAAACAAAGTAAAAGACAAGTTAGATGGATGTCAAATGTTGGTATACATTTGACCTATTATTTTAATTTTGTCAAACATATCAACTACCAAATTAAAAAATAAAGAGAAAATGGTGATTTTCATCTTTAGAGAAAGACTATAAATAACACGAGGAATAAGTTGCAAATGCAGTAGAGAGGGGCAGAAACAAAACAATTCATATATTTCTTTAAGTTCTTATACTAATTTTTTAGTCATTTGGTGTTGAAAATTATTCTAGTTCCTGCTTTTAATTAAATAGTAGAATTATTCTTCTTGAATATTTCTTCTGTTTTCTTATTTAATGGAGAGAAATATTTTCTTTAGTAGTACCATATCTATTATGGAGTAATTTTTTTTTGTGTTGGGGAAATGACATATCTTGATATTTTTATATAATAGTAGTATTATTTCTAAATTTTACGTGGGTGAGCTTAAACTATAGATTTTATTTTTATTTATTTTATAGTTAGATGTTTTTAAATTTATTAACATATATCTATTGTTTACTACGTATTAACATATTACTAATTTTGAAATCAAGAGAGGTGGAAGAAGTAATACCGTTAATTGGGGTATTGATATATTGTTAATATTTTAGTGATATCTATCTATTTTATGTTGTAATTAAATCTACACTTATTTGTAATGAGAAATATAAATTTAGGAATAAATAATTTACTTTATATAGAAATATTGAGTGAAGTCAAGATCCCCAACACCTTTTAATATATTGTGAAAACTAAAGTTATGTGCCGCTTATACCATCAGCAGATGGATCAATTACCAGTAGTTTTTTGTATTATTAATTAATTCACCATTCAACAATTCTTGATTTTCTTAAATAGTAATTAAAACAAGAAACATATGTAGAATAGACAAATCAATCTCTGTGGGTTCAACATCTTTCTATACTATTATTTGATACACTGCGGGTTAAAAAATATATATATTCAGTGACTCATCAACCCCGTCAAAACGTGGTTAAAACCTCCAAAGAAAAAGAGAGAAGATTCAAAAAGAGTTGATTATTCTAGTTGGATGATTACTGGAAAAAAAAGTTCAAGTAACATATTCGAGTAAAAATTACTCAAAAACATTTGTGGAAGATGAATTTGTGGCACTGGACCAATAAAAAGGAGAAGATTTTGAGGTATAGCTATGAACCAATATATAGTAGTAATATTCTTTCTGAGAGAACATTATTACGGGTGATGATGTAAAAGTCATTTGAATGTCTTAACAGAAGCTCTGATACCACCAACATGAGTTGTGTATAGTTGTGAGATTGTTTCACCCTTAATCAAATGTCTTGGATCGGAGAACCACACGTTTTCTTCACCCTCAAATGAGCTTCGTAGTGCGCAATTCGAGTTTAGTCGAGGCTTCAAATATTGAGTGGGAAATAAAAAAAAGCTCTGATACCACTTGTCTAAAAAAATATTTATTTAAAAATTTATTGATCAAGAAATTTTTATTTTATTTTAAATATCTATCTTTAGAAACTCATAATTTGAAATTAATACAAATTGTTTAATAAGACAAATTAACTATTAGTAATAAGTTTTTTGCACTTATTAGATGAAGTATCAGTTGTGTATGATTTTTTTAAATATTTCATATTATGTTTGAGATCCCTATTGAAATTCGACTAATTTGGTTTCGCGTCATGCATGGCTCCATCCGAGTAAAAGCACTCCCTCCAAGAATTTTTCTATATCAATGATTCGAATTCAAGACCATTGATTAAGGGAGACACACCACATCCTTTATTGATCATTTGTGTATGATTTTCTTTGTATAAAATTTAAGTTTTCTTTTAATAAAATGGAGAAAACAAAAAATATAAGTATTTTCAAAAGTAATTTTTTTTCTAATACATTAAAAATTGAGTCATCTTATTAAGTTATTTGTGTTCATTCCTATTTAGAAATTTCATTAATACACATTTAATAATAATAATAAATAATCAAATGCCTGAATAAAAAGAATAAACACATAAAATATTTGCATTTATAATTTTATCTATTTAAATATACTTATTTACTAATATATTTTACTATCCTACAAGAGGGAGCAAGAACACAGTAGGTCAACATGTGTGCTTATTTTTGGGGGGCATTTTAGTCATTTTATCAAAATGGAACAATATGATTGGGTCTTAAAGAATCTTATACAATTATTGTATAATTTTTTTTTATTGTTAAAGACTAAAGTGTCCTTTGTTTATATCATCTTCATTTACTTCTATTGTCATCTTATCATGTGGATTATTCCTCACAGCTCAATATTCATTGTTTGAGACTAAAATATAAATTATCTCTAATGCTTCTCTGATCCTCTCTTTTTCTTTCCTTTTGAATAAATCTTTTCTCAAACTTCAAATTAAAATAGTTTGTTGATTAAACTCCAATAGATTTACCAATTTTTTTAGAATAATATATTACTTTATTGCTAAAAATATCTAAACAAAAAAATAAATTGATTCGATCTCAAAATTTTATTTGTGTCAAATAAATTGAAACAGAGGAAGTAACATATATTATATAAAATATATTATAAATTACAATAATGGAAAAGTGGCTAAAATACCCTTGAAGTATTGAAAATGGTACACAACTACCCCCCATCCACCTATTGGCTTTCAATACCCTTCACATCCACCTTTGAGTCCAATTTTAGTCACTTCATTAACGGAGCACTATTTAAAATAATTAAATAATCCTTTTAATTACGTGGCACTCAACCATTGGTTGTAATTTAATTATTTAATATAATTTTAAACCCACCCAATTTTAACTAAACCCGCCCCAAATATTATTAAACCCGTCTGACTGACCCAATACAAAAGAACCCATCTAATTAAAACAACCCTCAAACCTTGTTCCCAAATAAACACTTAATTTCTTCCAATTTATTTCATGATCTACAGATGGTTTAGTAGCTTCCATCATGATAACTACACTCATCCGTGAAGATCTTAGATTGCAAGGGTATTTTCGTTCACAATCTCAACTTCAACTCAAGTAAGAACTTTTGTGCACTTCGAGATTTCAGTTAGGGTTTAGGTTTTTATCAATGTTACTAGTTTTGAGAATCGATTTCTATTTATGTTAATGTTCCATGTTTTCTATGCTTTTTTTACTATTATTTATGGTGATACAACATTTTGTTCCGTGTTGTCTATTTATGTTAGTGTTCTGTGTTACTATATTGATTTCGAGTTAGGATTTTTATATTGTTGTCTCAAGTTTATTCTTTTCTGCCTTTAATCGTTGTCTCTCTCAAATAAAGATTCTTTTTAATTCATGTATTTGTTAGTCAGATCTGCCTTTACTGTTGTTTGGTATGAAATATTTTATTGAATGGTCCATTTTTTGGATTTTAGGTATTGTATTATATGTTTTTGCGTATGTAAAGTTTTACTTTGAAGCATGTGGTCCCTATTCCTTTACTCTTGGTAGATTCCTCTATTTTTTTTTAATGTTTTGTTGTTGTCTATAGGTCCCTTTTCTCTTTCTTTTTTGTCTATAATGTCCTTTTCTTGAAGAATGGCCAACAAGGTGGACCTATTATTCTATTATGGGGGTAAGTGGGTACTGACACCTACTGTTATTTACATTAAAAAATTGACTCATGTTTGGAAGGAGTATGATCCAGATTTATTGTCATATATAGACATCTGTGAAGAGTTCCATGAAAAGTTAGGTTTTAGTAAAGTCCAACAACTTCTACTCAAAGGACTTTCTCGGAGGTATTATTTGATTAATGGGGATTCTGGCATAAGAATATTACAAACAACACAGTCTGTTAAGTCTAGTCTGGTCTACTTGAACTGTTTGCGGTAGATGAGGGGGATGATGTTGTTCCAGCTATTGACATCAGCCACAATAACGAACCTTACCAATTCACAGTAGATGCTACAACTGATCAAGTGAGGAGAAAATGATGAAAATAAACCTTACCTAGTCACAGTAGATGCTGCAACTGAAGGTGAATCAAGTGAGAAAGAAAATGATGAAAATGAACCTTATTCCAGTCACTACAATAGTGAAGAATTGGAATCCTTTAGGTTGGAAAAGAAAAGAGAAGTTAATGATCAACTTGACAACTTTAAAGAGTTGAAAAAAGGTATGAGCTTTAAGAATCTTGATGAAGCAAAAAGGGTTGTAAGCTACTACTCAATTGCTAGGAAGGTTGCCCTTAGGATTGATAAGAGTGATTCTGTTAGAGTTAGATATAAGTGTATTGTTGGTTGTCCTTTTGTGTGTCTGATTTCTGAAGTCAAGAAAGGGCAAGGATTTGAAATTAAGACCTTGCAAACAAAAAATACATGTCCAAAAGCATTCAAGAATAAAAGAGCTACTCAACAAGCTCGAGCACACTACTTCAAGAAGAGGGTCCAAAATGATCCTAAGTGCAAGTTGACTGAAATGAGAAAGATTGTAAATGATAACTTTGGGCTTAATATTAGTTATTCAAAAATGAAGAGGGTTAAAAGACTTGTGCTAGAGAAATTAGATGGTAGCTATGTTGATGATTTCAATAAATTAGAGGGTTATGCTTAATAGTTAAGGGACAACAACCCCGGTGCTGATGTGATTATAAACATATCCAAAGAGGCTTTGTTGGAACATGGACAAAAAAAGTTTTTGAGAATGCATATTTGTATTCAGGCTTTGAAAAGTGGCTGGAGAGCTGATATGAGGTCATTTATAGGGTTAGATGACACATTTTTAAAAGGGAAGTTCAAGGGAATTTTTATTGATTGTACTTGGACAAGATTCAATGAAGCATTTTTATCCACTTGCTTGGGCAGTGGTGGATAGAGAAATTATTAGAACATAGGAATGGTTCATTGAGTTGCTGAGGAACTCATTGGGGTTGTCAGATGGTGAAGGATCGACACTTATGTCTGATATGCAAAAGGTAATTTTGTAAGTGTTTGACAATTTTTTATTATAGTTATTGTATACACTTGAACTTTTTAAAGTTATTCTATTATATTTTTTCTTATTGTTACATGGATTGATTGGTGTTGTTGGTGATTTGCTTCCAAAAGCACAACATAGATGGTGTGCAAGGCACATAGAAACCAATTGGTCCAGGTCTTGGAGTGGTGTACAAATGAAGAAGATGTTTTGATGGTATGCTTGGAGTACCTATGAAGAAGAATTTAATGACCAATTAAAGTCCATGGGTTCTGTGTCTAAAAAAGAAGCCAAAGATCTTTTATGGTATCCACCACAACACTGGTGCAGGGCCTTTTTTGACACTGTCTGCAAAAACTACTCCTGTGAAAATAATTTTACTGAGTCATTCAACAAATGGATTTTGGAAGCAAGGGCAAAACCAATAATCAAGATGCTGGAAGACATTAGAATTAAGGTACTACCACTATTTTATATAACTATCTGATAGTAACTATTTATGTTTAATCTGATAGTAATATGTAGGTGTTATGTTTAGATTATATATGTCATGTATATGTTATATATTTTACTGTTATTTATAGGTTATGAAAAGGTTGAAAAGACTTGAAGAAGAGGGTAAGAAGTGGACAGAAGAGTATAGTCCATATTCCATGGATATGTATTATGATTTTAGAATGATTGCACAAGGTTGTCAAGTTGTTGCTAATGGAGACTTAGGATATGAGGTGGCTGAGGGTATAGATAGACATGTTGTGAATCTTACTACAAAGAAGTGTACTTGTAGGACATGAGATTTGACAGGAATACTATGTCCTCATGCTATTAAAGCATTAGAACATGATAGAATAGATGAGATGCATTGGTGGTACTCAAAAGAAGCTTACTTGCTTGTATACCAGCCTAAAATTCAACCTGTTAGGAGTAAGAAATTATGGAAAATTGATCCTTCTTCAGCTATGCAACCACCACAAATTCATAAATTGGTTGGTAGACCAAAATTGTAACACCCCGTATCCGAAAGAGACCAAAAATGCAGATTTTGAGAAGTTGCAGGTGCAATCCACGGTTGACACCCACGAACCGTAGGTCAGACCACGGCTCGTGCTGGTGGTCAGTGGTTCACCACTGCAACCCCTCCCCAAACCCAGCTCAGAAAATCAGCTAAGTCTCGACCCACGGACAGAACCACAATCCGTAGGCCAGACCATGGTCCGTGGATCGAGGCCCCTTTACCCAGCCTCTAACACAAACGACGGTCAACCAGCACGGACCATCGTTCATCCGTAGGTCTGATCGTTGGTGAAGGTCAGCATCCAGTTAGGGGGAAATTGCTGATTGGATCAACTTCAAATGGTCATCACTCCCATCACAAAAGGAATCGTGTGTCCCATGACCTATGATATGATAGATAATTGAATCTTCTTTCCAACGCAACCGAGTTTGCTAAAATCCGACCTCCGAGTAAAAAGTTATGCTCATTTTAGTGAAGCACTGTCGGGCAGACTTGACCTACGACCCCAATCTACGGACCGTAGGTTGACCTACGGCCCGTACGTCCCATCCATCGGTCACTCCGACAGTAGTTAAGGCAGGGGACTTTTGGTCTTTTCCTATTTCATTGGACCTCTAAGTTACGTCGTTTAGACCCTAAATTATGAGGTTTTAAGCCTAGAAACATAACTAGAACTTACCTAAGTCAAATCATTAATCAAAACTTAGAAAAATTAGAGTGTAAGAGGAGAAGAGAAGTCAAGAACCCTAGTTCAAGAACGCAACAAGGTTCCATCAGTTCCAGCCCTAGCTGTTAGAATAATCCAAATCAGATTAGTATGTTAATATTCAGTTTATTGCATGAATTCCAAAACCCTAGCTATGTATTTCTTTAGTTATTGAATTACACATGCTACGTCAGATATTTCAGTTATTCAATTATGCATGCCTCAGTTATTAATGCATCAATATCAGTTTAATTGTCACATACTCAGTTTGCATGTTCAGTTTAAGCTATCCAGTAACTTATAGAAATTCAATCATAATATGTTAATTACTTAATCCATTGGGAGTAGCATAATATCAAGTTGGACTAAGGTTCATCGTACCCAAATAGTCCCAGAACTACTAGCCACGTAGGTTGTAAGTCCCCTCTGTGGGCATCATTTCAGTGATCACGCCAACATGCCTCTATACCTCTGGCAGGGTATATTAGGTCCTCTCGATGGGGCGTATACATCGGACTCCACATTTAGCTCATGTGGTTTTACTATCGGTTATTAGTAGCTCTCACAGTTCAATCAGATTCCATTGCATTAACCACATTTTAGTACAGTCAGTATTCAGTCTTAGCATGTTATAAATTGGTCATTGCATTCAGTTAGCTCAGTATCTATATCATGTTCAGATTATATCATTGCTTATTTGCTTTGTTTAGTTATATGTTATTTCAGCTTAATTCTATCATGCATGCTTAGTACCTTTCAAGTACTAACGTCAGTTATATGTTATTTCAACTTTATTCTATCATGCATGCTTAGTACCTTTCAAGTACTGACGCATACTCTGCGCTACATCTTCTCGTGATGTAGGTTCAGGTTCTCAGCATCTAGATCACGCTTAGATCGGTTCCCGATCTCCAGTTCAGCAGAATTAGTGGTGGGTCCTCATTCTCCAAGCACAATAGTCATGAGTTTCTTTTCAGTATTTTTAGTCCTTTAGTTTCAGTTTTGCTAGACTTAATCAGGGTCTGTCCCAGCATTTCTAGTCAGTTAGAGGCTATTTTCAGACATAGTTAGATTCAGCTTAGTATTGAGTTAATATCTTCTTTGTATTAAATTGATCAGTTTTCATTTATCTCAGTTATAGTTTATGGGTATTCCCTATCTTTTCATTTTATTTATGATTTAGCTTCTACATCAGTTTATTATCTTTAGTATGCTCGTGATCATGCCAACAGGGTTAGCTTGGGATCACTTGTGGTCCTAGGTCCCGTGTCCGCATCTCGGGTGTAGTTCGGGGCGTGACAAACTTGGTATGAGAGCATTAGGTTTAAGAGTCCTAGGATGTCTGTAAAGCAGCACTAAGTAGAGTCCTTTTCATGGATGTGAAGTGCACCACATCTAATGAGAGAGAGGCTATAAAGTGATTTAGGAAAACTTCACTTTTTTTATATTCTTATCGTGCGTAAGGTATGATCTCTTTCTAATCCATCGTTACACGCTTAAGATCATGCCTTCTCGTAGGACTTACATAAGGAATGCTAATGAATGCAATGCTAACACAGTTCCTCTAGTCCCAGACCATGAGGTTTCGAACGCAAAGTTTCGGAATGCGATTCAGCTTTTGGCTCAAAGTATGACCAACCAGAACAATCAGCAGGTTCCAGTTCCTACTAATAGAAATAGTAGATCAATGGCAGCTAGAGTTTGAGAGTTTGTTAGGATGAATTTGCCTGAGTTTTTAGGGTCCCAAGTTGGTGAGGACCCACAAAATTTCTTTGGAGTGATGCAAATGACTGGTATTGGTAGGGTTGAGTTGGCATCCTACCAGCTTAGGGATGTGGCTCACATATGGTGCACTCAGTGGAAAGACAACATAGGCTACTTTATCTTTTGTAAGTCCCTTTGTAGCAATAATCTTAGGTGTCAGTCCAGAAACTCTGTCAGAACCCTTCTCAGTCTCTACTCCAGTCGGTGACCCAGTTATAGCTAAATGGGTATACAGAAATTTCCCCGTCACAATCTCTCAAAAAGTCACCTCAGCAGATCTTGTAGAGTTAGAAATGGTACTTTTCGATATTATTCTAGGCATGGATTTGTTACATTCTTGTTATGCCTCAGTCGATTGTAGAACTAGGATTGTTCGTTTCCAGTTTCCACACGAACTAATCCTAGAATGGAAGGGTAGTAGCTTAGTGGCTATGGGTCGATTCATTTCTTACCTTAAGGCTAGAAAGATGATATCTAAGAGTTATCTCTATCATCTAGTTCGGGTTAAGGATTCAAGCTCTGAAAGCCCAACTCTTGAGTCAGTTCCTGTGGTTAATGAGTTTCCAAAAGTATTTCCAGAAGATCTTCCCGGAGTTCCTCCCGATAGGGAAATTGACTTTGGAATTGATCTCCTTCCTGATACCCAGCCTATCTCTATTCCTCCTTACAAAATGGCTCTAGCTGAGCTTAAGGAATTGAAAGAGCAGTTCAAAGACCTTCTAGATAAGGACTTCATCAGACCTAGTATTTTGCCATGGGGTGCACCAGTGTTGTTCGTAAAGAAGAAAGATGGTTCTCTCAGAATGTGCATTGACTATAGGCAGTTGAACAAGGTCACAATCAAGAATAAGTATCACATCCCCAAGATTGATGACTTGTTTGACCAACTTCAGGGTGCTAGTCATTTCTCAAAGATAGACCTCAGATCGAGTTATCATTAGCTTAAAGTCAGAGATAGTGACATTCTGAAGACAGCCTTCAGAACTCGATATGGTCATTATGAATTTGTAGTCATGTCATTTGGACTAACCAATGTTCCTGCAACTTTCATGAATTTGATGAACAGAGTGTTCAAGCAGTACTTGGACTTGTTCGTTATCGTCTTTATTGATGAGATCCTCATTTACTCTAGGAATGAGGAAGAACATGCGAGTCATTTGAGAGTTGTTCTACAAACTCTCAAAGATCGCCAGTTATTTGCAAAATTTAACAAGTGCGAGTTTTAGTTATAATCAATTGCCTTCCTTGGGCATATTGTGTCTAGTGAAGGAATTCGAGTAGATTCCCAGAAGATAGAAGCAGTGAAACAATGGCCCAGACCTACCTCTTCTATAGATATCAGAAGTTTCTTGGGTCTAGCGGGCTATTACAGACGGTTCGTGGAAGGATTTTCATCCATAGCCTCACCTTTGACTAGGTTGACTCAGAAGATGTATAAGTTTCAATGCTCATATGATTGTGAGAAAGCTTCACAGAATTGAAAAGTAGGTTGACTACAACTCCTGTCTTGACTCTACCAGAGGGTTCAGATGGTTATGTGATCTATTGTGATGCATCCAACGTCGTCCTAGGTTGTGTGTTGATGCAGCGAGGTAAGGTTATAGCTTATGCTTCTAAATAACTTAAGGTACATGAGAATAATTATCTGACTCATGACCTTTAGCTTGCAGCAGTGGTGTTTGCACTCAAGATTTGGAGACACTACTTGTATGGTGTTCATGTAGAGGTGTTCATAGACCATAAGAGCCTCCAGTATGTATTCACCCAGAAAGAGTTGAATCTTCGCCAGAGAAGGTGGCTTGAGTTCCTCAAAGATTATGATATGAGCATGCATTGCCATCTAGGTAAGGCAAATGTAGTAGCAGATGCTCTTAGCAGATTATCCATGGGTAGTGTAGCACATGTTGAGGAAGAAAGAAATGAGCTAGCAAGGGATGTTCATAGACTTGCTCGCCTAGGAGTTCGTTTTATGAGAATATCATATGGTAGTGTAACGGTTTAGAATGGGGCAAAATCTTCTTTGGTAGTGGAAATTAAGAAAAAGCAAGACAGTGATCCGATATTACTTGAACTCAAGGGTGCAGTCCATCAACAAAGAGTTGAGGTATTCTCCCAAGGGGGAGATGGTGCGTTTCGCTACCAGGGTCGATTATGTGTTCCTAATGTAGGCTAGTTGAGACAACATATTCTTGTAGAAGCCCATAATTCCAGATATTCTATTCATCTAGGTGCCACTAAGATGTACCATGATCTGCGAAAAGTCTATTGGTGGAATGGTATGAAAAGAGATATAGTAGATTTTGTGGCTAAGTGCCCCAATTGCCAGCAAATCAAGGTAGAACATCAGAAACCAGGAGGTATGACTCAAGAGATTGACATTCCTACTTGGAAGTGAGAAGTGATCAACATGGACTTCATCACAAGATTACCTCGTAACTCGCAGACAGTATGACTCCTATTAGGTGATAGTTGACAGAGTTACTAAGTCTTCTGGCTTTTTGGCTGTCAATACTACAGATTCGGCGGAGGACTACGCCAAGCTTTACATTAATGAGATTGTGAGGTTGCATGGGGTTCCTTTGTCTATCATCTCAGATAGAGGTCCTCAGTTTACTTCTCATTTCTGGAAGTCATTTCAGAAAGGTTTTGGTACTCAGGTTAATCTTAGCATAAGATTTCATCCCCAGAAGGATAGCCAAGCAGAGCGTACCATTCAGACCTTAGAGGACATGTTGAGAGCTTGTGTGATCGATTTCAAGGGAAGTTGGGACGATCACCTTCCTCTCATTGAGTTCGCCTACAATAATAGTTACCATTCCAGCATTTAGATGGCCCCTTATGAGGCATTGTATGGGCGTAGATGTAGATCTCCAGTTGGTTGGTTTGAAGTAGGTAAAATAGCCTTGATAGGACCAGATTCAATCCATGATGCTATGGAGAAAGTGCAACTCATTAGAGATAGACTTAAGACTGCCCAGAGTCGCCAGAAGTCTTATGCAGATATGAGAAGAAGGGAATTAGAGTTCCAAGTTGATGAGTGGGTTTTCCTGAAAGTGTCACCTATGAAAGGGGTGATGAGATTTGGAAAGAAAGGGAAGCTCAGTCCTAGATATGTAGTCCCTTACAAGATTCTGAAAAGGATTGATAAAGTGGCTTATGAGTTAGAGTTGCCAGCAGAATTAGCAACAGTGCATCTGGTTTTTTACATTTCACTTTTGAAGAAGTGTGTGGGTGATCCAGCATCTATAGTGCCATTAGAGAGTGTGGCCAGTTGAGATTCTCGATCGTCAGGTTAGAAGGTTGAGAAACAAAGAAGTCGTTTCAGTCAAGGTTTTGTGGAGGAGTCAGTCCGTAGAGGGAGCTACTTAGGAAGCAGAAGCAGCCATGAAGTCCAAGTATCCTCACCTCTATCCTTCCGATTCCATTCCAGCTTGAGGTAATAATTCCTCTTCAGTTTTTTAGTCATTCATGTGCTAATTCAGTCTTAGTATTTTGTTCCTTCAGTCAGCCTTGCATTTTCAGCATATTTGTATGTTCTTGGAACTCAGTTCAATCAGAAATCAGTTTCTAGTACTTAGTGGTAGGGATTGTAGCTTCTTCCCTCCATACTCAGCTAGTTTAGTCTTCATTCGAGGACGAATGGTCCCAAGGGAGAGATAATGTAACACCCCATATCCGAAACAGACCAAAAATGTAGATTTTGAGAAGTTGTAGGTGCAACCCACGGTTGCCACCCACGAACTATAGGTCAGACCACGACCCATGTTGGTAGTTCGCGGTTTACCACTGCAACCCCTCCCCAAACTCAGCTCAGAAAATCAGCTAAGTCTTGACCCACGGTCCGTAGGCCAGACTACGGTCCGTGGTCTGTGTCCGTGGATCGAGGCCCCCTTTACCCAGCCTCTGATGCGAACGACGGCTGACCAGCACGAACCGTCGTTCGTCCGTAGGTCTGATCGTTGGTGAAGGTCAGCATCCAGTTAGGGGGAAATTGCTGATTTGATCAACTTCAAATGGTCATCACTCCCATCACAAAAGGAATCATGTGTCCTATGACCTATGATATGATAGATAATTGAATCTTCTTTCCAACGCAACCGAGTTTGCTAAAATCCAACCTCCGAGTAAAAAGTTATGCTCATTTTAGTGAAGCACTGTCGGGCAGACTTGACCTACGACCCCAATCTACGGACCGTAGGTTGACCTACAGCCTGCACGTCCCGTCCGTCGGTCACTCCGACAGTAGTTAAGGCAGGGGACTTTCGGTCTTTTCCTATTTCATTGGACCCCTAAGCTATGTTGTTTAGATCCTAAATTATGAGGTTTTAAGCCTAGAAACATAACTAGAACTTACCTAAGTCAAATCATTAATCAAAACTTAGAAAAATTAGAGCGTAAGAGGAGAAGAGAAGTCAAGAACCCTAGTTCAAGAACGCAAAAGGTTCCATCAGTTCCAGCCCTGAAATCAAAGGATTTCTTTGTGAAATTTGTCACCAGGTATGTAGGATTTCACTAGTGGGTTCCTTTCACCCATTAGGTCCCTAGTTTTCAGTCAGTTTCTTGATTCCATTATTATGACTAGACCTAGGGTTTCTTTAATGCTAGAATTATTGGATTCTTAGCTGTTAGAATGATCCAAATCAGATTAGTATGTTAATATTCAGTTTATTGCATGAATTCCAAAACCCTAGCTATGTATTTCTTTAGTTCTTGAATTACACATGCTAGGTCAGATATTTCAGTTATTCAGTTATACATACCTCAGTTATTAATGCATCAATATCAGTTTAATTGTTGCATACTCAGTTTACATGTTCAATTTGAGCTATCCAGTAACTTACAGAAATTCAGTTATAATGTGTTAATTACTTAATCCATTGGGAGTAGCATAATATCGAGTTGGACTAGGGTTCATTGTACCCAAATAGTCCCAGAACTACTAGCCACGTAGGTTGTAAGTCCCATCTGTGGGCATCATTTTAGTGATCACGCCAACATGCCTCTATACCTATGGCAGGGTATATTGGGTCCTCTCAATGGGGCGTATACATCGAACTCCACATTTAGCTCATGTGGTTTTACTATCGGTTATTAGTAGCTCTCACGGTTTAGTCAGATTCCATTGCATTGACCACATTTCATTATAGTCAATATTCAGTCTTAGCATGTTATAAATTAGTTATTGCATTCAGTTAGCTCAGTATCTATATCATGTTCAGATTATATCATTGCTTATTTGCTTTGTTCAGTTATATGTTATTTCAGCTTTATTCTATCATGCATGCTTAGTACCTTCCAAGTACTGACGCATACTCTGCGCTACATCTTCTCGTGATGTAGGTTCAGGTTCTCAGCATCCAGATCACGCTTAGATCAGTTCCCGATCTCCAGTTCAGCAGAATTAGTGGTGAGTCCTCATTCTCCGAGCACAATAGTCATAAGTTTCTTTTCAGTATTTTTAGTCCTTTAGTTTCAGTTTTGCTAGACTTAATCGGGGCCTGTCTCAGTATTTCTAGTCAGTTAGAGGCTATTTTCAGACATATTCAGCTTAGTATTGAGTTAATGTCTTCTTTGTATTAAATTGATCAGTTTTCATTTATCTCAGTTATAGTATATGGGAATACCCCATCTTTTCATTTTATTTATGATTTAGCTTCCACATCAGCTTATTATCTTTAGTCTTCTCGTGATCATGCCAACAGGGTTAGCTTGGGATCACTTGTGGTCCTAGGTACAACTTCAGAAAGGAAAACAAGTTCCCCTAGATGTGCCAGTATCAGCACCCCAACCAAGTGAAGAAAATGAACCAGTCTTTACGCCAACTCCTGGATTTTTTGCATCTTTTAGTCGACAAACAAGCCAGCAATCAAGTGAAGCATTCAATGAAGCTCCTGGTCCTTTAAAATCAAAGAGAAAAAATGTTTCAAAGGACAGTTGATGCAGTTCAAAGAGGTCTAAAAATAGTGGAAAAGAAAAAGTTGTTGCACCTTCAATTGCAACTGTTGATGAAGATGAAGTTGAAGGTGGTATTGAATCTGAGGATAAGGATACAGTGGTTGCACCTAGGGTGATATCTGAAGCAAAGACTAGACTTCAAATGAAGAAGCTACAACAACAACCAATTGGTTCAAGAAGGATTAGTTTCAGGGGTGATGAAAATTGTGTTGCTATTCCTACTAATCTGTCATACTTACCAAAAAATCTAACTTGGAAAGGCAAAGCATGTGTGACCTCAAATCAGTTGACAAAAGACAAGGAAAAAAGATTGGCAAGCATAAGGCAAAGAGTGGCAAGCATTAGAAAGTAGTTGCTAATAGTGGTTTTAAGTTTTTGTTTAGTATGTAATGGCACAGTGAAACTTTTTAGTTTGCTATTTTTGGATACTTAACCGTTTGTCACTAGCCATGTATGTTAATGACAAATTAGTTTGATAATGTTTTGTGGGCTGAAAATGTTTTGTGACCTGAAAATTTTATGAATGCATTCAATAGTTAATCTATAAAATGCCTTGTGAGATTGCGTGAAGGAGTACATTTGTGAATAATGTTGGCTTCCAGAAGTGCTGTAGTCTTGAATAATGTTGCGTAGAGAGTGATTATTGTTCATTGTACTTTCATTTATTAGTTTATCTGAAATTGGAATGGTAAATTGTTGGCAAATTGTTGAGTTCTGTTCTCAGTTTTGATGTCAGTTAAAAGAATGATAGGTTGTAGGCAAACTGCATACAACTTAACTTATTGCTGCTTCATCAGTGTTAATTAATTGATAGGCATTTTGATCAACTAGTAGAAGTGGGCAACATGATTTTCTGTATCCATTCTGCATTATTCGAGGTGTAGGGCATTTGCTAGTTCTTTTTTCTTTTTTCTTTCAGTTTTCTTGCGGCTGAGAACTATCTGGTGCGGGAGTAATCCATGAGTTGAATGTGTTGAGTATTCTATTGTGCTTAGTAAAATAGGCATCCTTATATGTATGTATCATGTGTGCTTATTAGTTTTTTGGTTAGTATTTGGGAAATGAGTGTTACGATATGCATATACATTAGTCGTCATTGTTTCTAGGCATTAATGTATGTGATTGTTGAGAAGCAGGAAGAATTTTGAACTACTACCAGATATGTGGTTATCATTTCCTTGAACCTCTATATTGAAGGAATATTTTCATTAATCAAGAAATGGGGAAAATAGAGTGTGTGCATTTAAATCCATATTCTTTTTAGTATACAAGTATTATGACATTAGTTGGAACTGAATGTCCCAAATGGATAATTCATTAACCTCTTCTTGTTCTTATGCACATACAGTTATCCTTACTTTTCTGTTTTTGTTATATTGTTGTTCTTAGCTGATCAATGTGAGTGCAAGGAGTTAGAAGTTAGGTGTAAAATTGATTTTTCATATGGTGCTTAATATGACTATGGCTTGTGAGGCCATTTATTTTTTATCCTGTCCAGATAAATTAAGTTGGATGCACTGTTTTTCTTCTGTGGACACTAATTTACGTGTTTTTAAAATGTCTACAAGTAGTGGTGAGCACTCTTTTAGACTCTACTTCTGCAGTTCTCATATTACCACTCAAAGCAACATGTAATAAGTTGCGGCAATTTGGTGCCTGTTAAGCTATTTCCGATATCACTATATTCATCATCGGCTTTTCGATCAGGGACAGTCCAAATATCAGGCTTATGCATCTATTTAGGGACCTAATAACAATATTTGTATTTGCAAATACCATAGTCTAGCTAATAAAATTACCATCAACAACTTACTCCTTTTATTGATCTTGTTTTAACTTGTTATTGCCTACCAACTTAGTGATATTACCATCAACAACTTAACTTATTGGACAAGTGGTAGTGTAGGATATTCTTCTTACAATTTTTCAGTTACCAGTTACTCTTGAGGAAAAGTGTATGTGGTAGCTAACTTAATGAAGGCAACTGTTGAGGCTGATGCATTAAGGATCATGAGAATTAACAAAATGCACAAACACTGCATAATCAAAATGCAGCTTATCAAGCTGCATAATTCTTCATTAGTAGACAGAACAACAACCTACATCATCTTGACAAATTTTCAAAACAAAATGCATCTTATCAAGCTGCAAAATTCAGTCATTACAATAACAAAAAATCACAAAACTAACATAATCTAATAATACTAACTTAACACAAACAATAGCACCACACTACATCATCTTAGCAGCTACAAAATCAATAATAAAAGCCCAAGAAACTGCGAGCAAACTTATAAATTGATGAACTTTCAACTCTAACTTCGAAACTTTATTATCCAAGCTAGATACATTCTTCAGAACTCTCAATTTTATCCGTCAACTCCAAATTTGACATTTTTCTCTTCAGAGCAGAAACTTTCTTCAAATCAAAAATTTCATCTCCATTCATATCATTCAACTCAGACATTTCATCGGTAGTCATATCTTTCAAATAAGAATCTTCAATGCCCCCCATATGCTCCACAATCTTCTTCAAATGATTTCTTTCTTTCCGAATTGAATCCAATTCAACTTTTTGATTATGAATCATGGTTGACACATGACGTGGAAGTTTTTCATCAATCCAATTCCAATAACCACAAGAATTTGACCCAAGACGATGACATATGTAAAATCGACGTCCACCATTTTCAAAAGTTGAAGTAGTAAAATATCTTGCCATAAATCCGCACTTACATGTACGAGATTGAAGTTCTTCAGGGGAAGAAATCGAAGAAGAAGCTAACATTTATAACAAATTGAAGAAGAAGAACACTGATGTTCTAAACCCTCTGTAGATCGTGAAATAAATTGGAGGAAATGAAGTGTTTATTTGGGAACAAGGTTTTAGGGTTGTTTTAATTAGATGAGTTCTTTTGTATTGGGTCAGTCGGGCGGGTTTAATAACTATTTGGATGGGTTTAGTTAAAAATGGGTGGGTTTAAAATTATATTAAATAATTAAATTACAACCAATTGTTGAATGCCACATAATTAAAAGTATTATTTAATTATTTTAAATGGGGCTCCGTTAATGAAGAGGCTAAAATTGAACTCAAAGGTAGATGGAAAGGGTATTTGGGGGCCAATAGGTGGATGGGGGTAGTTGTGTACCATTTTCAATACTTCGAGGGTCTTTTAGGCCCTTTTCCGTACAATAATTAACAATTAAAATATAATAAAATAATTTAAGAGAAAAACAACAACAAGATGTTTACATTAATACTTGCAACAGAAGTTGTTGATGTTGATTTCACTATCAAAATGAGTTGTTCCAAATTTCTCTTTGAATCACTAGGAAACAGAGATTGTTCTTGTTCACAAACTAAGTGGTTGTGAGTGTGTCATTTGAATATTGGCAAAAAAAGTAGCGTTTTAATTTTCTCCGTTTTTCTTCTATCTTTCACGTTTTTATGTTATACACATTATTTCCTCTCTTTTTTCACGTTCTATCGTTGTTCTATTCTGAAAAGAAGAGTTCTCCTTTTAGAAGGAGAGGTTTGAACAATTAGAACTTCTTAACTGTTCCCTCTTCTTTTTAAAAAACAATCTTATCCAGCCAATCTCTGAGGTGAGGGTGCGACGGTCAGTCTAGAGATTGAAAGGAAACTGAAAAAGGATACTTTATCGAATATGCCAGGCCCGCGTCTTCCATCAGTCTAGAGAATACGGGTCTCTCAAGGGGTCGGGAACACTGTTAGCTGGATTCCAAATCATTTATTTATTTCTTTTCTTAAGAAATTAAATAAAACGAATCAAATCGGGTAAGATTGGATCAGATCATGTCAGTACACATGGGCAACTCACGACCCACCAAAAACTTACATATCTAAAAAAAAAAAAAAAAAAATTGGTTGGCTCTTGAAATTTCATTAGTGCCACATAAATTGGGATAGAGATAGTAACATATAATATATAAAAAATAATAATGTAAAAAATACTATTAATCACAATAATTTTCGATTTAAAATATTTCAAAAACATATAAAAATTAGTTGATTCCAAATTACATTTGTGCCACATAAATTGGGACATGGAGAGTAATCCTTATATCTAGTATTATAAGAGACTAGGAGATGTAAGTGTAGAATTTTCATAATATAAAAAATGTAAGTACTTGATTTTAAAATATAAAAGGTTTAAGCAAAATTAAATTAGTTATAAGAATGTATAGTGTAATTAATCATAACTAATGAATGCCAAAAAAAAGACTCAATTGGCAAAATTATTGAACATGTTTAGAAGCTACTATACAATTTTATTTTATTTTAATTTTATAAACAAGGATAATATATTATAATTAATATGCATCATTACAAGGTAGTGGCAACACGGTCAGTAATTTTTTGAGGGTAGACTAAAAATAGTACTATTACAACGTTCCATAGTAGGTGATAGGCTTGTAAGCCGTACAAAAAGAGTTCCTACTTTGGCAGCTCTACTATCTTTGAAAGAAACAATGGTGAAACTTCAAAATATCTGCAAAAGTTGTCTTCCTCCATTTTAGCCCCCTCTTTAGCTAATGCGTTTGACACTTGATTCTCCTCTCGAAATACTATACAGTTACTTATATCTATTGATAAAGAAAGAATTAGTCAAATACAAACAAACTAAAAATTCAAATACCACAATTATCCTTTAATTATTTTAAGATTTGTTAGTTAAATAATCAAAATCACTTGCAATACCTTATTGAATGTTCAAAGTTGTAAGTCATAAAACACAAAAATTAAAAGAAATGAACAATTAATCGAGTACAAATGTTATTTTCGTTTGGAATTTTTAATTATTAAAACATAAATCAAAACAAGAAATCATAAATTCTAAATCTTTCATCAAACTAAATCAAATCCCAAGAAAAAAAATTAGATGACAAAATTTTTTTTTGATCAATTTGATTTTTTAATTAGTCTAAACTCCGAATAATACATGCCGTAATTTTAAATTCCACAAGTAAAATTTATTTTGAAATTTCAAATTCATGAAAAATGTTATTTTTCAATTAAAGAAACTGCTTTGCTTTAGGGATCGTTCCTGCACATCTCCTTACTTTATAGCAGTTATTGCTCCAGTTCCAGAAGGTATAGCTCTCGCCTCAGCTTAATGAATAGTTATAAATTTTAAATAGAATTAAGGGATATTTGGTGGAGGGATTGAAATAAATTAATTTTAGGATAAACTTTTAAATAAGTCAACACACTGTATCATCTCGATCTTTCAGAATGTCTAAATTAATTTATACCTTTGTGGCAAAATGAAGAGTGATTAATAAATTAAGAAGGATGTGGTATAACTTATTTGAGTTGTACAATGATCATATTTTAAGTTTTGGAGTCAAGCAAGTCAAAAATAAAAGTTGACGAAAGTTAACGCAAGTTTCGTTTTAAAATTTTCTCTAAAATTTGGGTTAAAATATCTCAGAGATTTTCTCCCAATCTATGAAGAATTACAAGTCTCACCACTTATTAAATAGAAGGTCTATGAGTCTAGTTTCCAACACATTAAATCATTCATCCATACAAATTACGATTTCAAAATAGAGAACTATTCACATTTTTTCGAGATGATGCAAGCATGCATGTGAGGTGAGCTAAGTTCGATGAAAACTTTATTTAATCCGCCACCTTCATTATCTTCTTCATTTTCACATTCGAGATAAAATCCATAAAATACTCCTTAGATCTTAGTGATATCATCTTGCAAGCTTCAGGAAAGTTGTTCTACTTCGCGAACTCGTCACTTTGGCATAGTTTATTTCATCAATTTCATGGTATATTTGCAAAAGCATTGTGGCAACGAAGTACTATACATATAGAGTGTTATGGGTCTCATTATGAGGGTGTCTATATAACAAGGTAAAAAACACTATTTTATCGATTTATAGATACTTTAGACCTCGCATAGTATTTTTTGATGAAAATGCATGTCTTTTGTTAGGTTGTCATGAAGCCTTATATTTTTGTGTATTGATTGAGACCCTGACATGTTGTAGTATTAGGAGAGAGGGACGACAGAAGACTTAAGGACGTTTGAATTCATCGAAAAGAGATATGTCAAAACTATTTCCTTCTTTTGACATGTTTTCTTAAAGCTTATTAGGAGCAATACAATAGTTTGTTGTTATCGTTGATAAATCATAGCCATGATTGTTAGTTGTTGGCTGTTCGAGTTATTAAAATTTTCCCTTGTTTGGATTCTTGTTATGTTAGTAGTGACTTATGTTGGGAACGACTTATAAACTATTTATATAGGTTGGTTATAGCTAGATTGCTCACTTTCGACCTATTGAATTGTTGTTGTTGCCCTTAGGGATATTGTGGTTAGTTGCATGAATGTGATCGTTTTCTAAGAGTACTATGTATTGCCTGCGGGGCTATATTGTTGTCTAAGAGATATGCTCTTTCTATGAGGCTACATTGATACATAAAAGGGTATGTGCTACCAACGAGGCTATATGAATGTCTAAGAGGACTATGTGTTACCTACAAGGATATATTAATACCGACTATTTGACTGCCTACAAGGCTAGAGGACTATCGATAAGGATATGCAGACTGAGTTGACACCTTTCAGGTTTGTGAGGGCTAAGATATGTGGTTTTGTTTGTTGTTTGTACCTGCCAAGCTTATTGTAGCCTGGTTAGATTGTTGTTTGATTATTTTTGCATGCTTATATTCAGGAGCATGTCAGTATGCTTATCTTATTTTAACTTCATTACCTGATTAGTTTTGGTATATTATGATACGTGCTCAATTGGTCTATTACCTTTCATACTCGGTACATTGTTTCATATTGATGCCCCATTACTTGGGGGCAACATTCATGCCTGCAGGTCCTGACAGACGACCTCAACAACACAGTTGACTTCTTTTAGGTCGGCTAGTCCATTTCTTTTGGAACTGTCGGAGTAAAGTATGTTGAATTTTGTTGTATATAGTTTTTTTGTAGCCCGAGAACAATTTTGATCAACATTTACTACTCTTAGAGGTTTGCAGACTAGTGTGGGATTATATAGTCATGTTATTGGCTATGTTGGCTTTGTTTGTTGGTTGGCTAAAGTTTTATGATTGTTCGGTGTATTGTTTTGACACATAACTTTGACGATCTATATAGCGTTTACGTTTTTCTAGATATCATGGTAGCGTCAACGTCCCAAACATGATTTGTGTGCTAGTTGACTATTGTTTTATATGAACTGTTGGGAGTATCTTTTTTTTTAATAGGGGGCTTGCCGATTGAGTGCCTATTTAAAGCCAAAATATATTTATTTATTTTATTGATCGTATATGATTGCTATGCGCCGTCAGCAAATAGTTCATCAGACCTAAGTTTTGACATTAGTTATAAGTTACGCCCCTTGAGTTTGGACACGACACACAATATTTGATTGACAACATAAAAAATTCACCAAATAACTAACGCAATATTTCATCGACATTAAATAAATATTGTAATAAGATATGCGAGGATTTGAATATTATTTCATACCAAATGAGATATAAATAAAAATATGCGTTATTAACAATATGAAAAATTAAACTATTTAAGACAAAATATTATTTATAGAGATAATTACATTTTAGTGTAGTTCATAAAGTTACATTGCATAATTTAGCCAAGATTTTCAATGCTCATCTAAGTTAGTCAATTTGCATGCCTTTCATTAATGAACTCCACCATTGATAACAATAGATTCTCCACATAAAAGACACTTTATTTTTTCAACCTTTTACTAGAAAATTCGAATATATCCAACTATTATTTCTTTGTTTTATAAAGATTTTTTTTTTAAAAAAAAAAATAGATTAGATTTTGAAACTATAAAGACCAACAACAATCAATTTTTTATTTCAATTTCATGGTGGAAATAATAATGGAAATACAATGTTGTGGAGTCTCTATGAGTCATCTTATAAAGACATCAATCGCACTTGAATATTACCAACTTTTTTGCTGGTCCAATAATTGAAATGAGTAGTCCCATACGTATGTATATATAGACCTGGTGATTGATAATGATTCATGATTTTGAAGAAATTTACATATTAAGTTATTGTTTTATCTCCGTTATTGGAGCTGTTATGAAATTCTATTGACATTTCATGGTTATAGACAATCATTGTTGAAACTTAAACCTTCAAAGTCTGAAAATTGATTTTTCGCAAATAAGTTTCATTTTGAATAGGTATTATTATAATACAATGATTACGTATTAAAATCTAAACATGAAATTTTGAATGATTTGACGTAGTTTTTGAATAAAGCTGACTTTGGATTCAAAAAAGAATTGTATAATAGTATATAATATTATATTATTACCAAAAGAAGTATATAATATTATATATTATTGTATATGAATGTATAAATATCTCTTATAGTTTATATAGCATTTTATATTAGGTATATAATATTATATCTCAAGTTTATAAATACT
Source organism: Solanum acaule (assembly GCA_036250505.1). Taxonomy (NCBI): domain Eukaryota; kingdom Viridiplantae; phylum Streptophyta; class Magnoliopsida; order Solanales; family Solanaceae; genus Solanum; species Solanum acaule. The sequence continues at coordinate 9,248 of JAJOOR010006077.1, read as the reverse complement.
TTTATAAAAAAATATATGAAAAGCTTTTGTATATTATTATAATATTAGAATATCATATTGTATTTTAGACTAAAAATCTTATAATTTTTGAAATTTCTCCTTTTCATACCCTCATTATTAATCACCACATTACAATCTTTCCATTATTAATCATTGTTTAAACAACATAACCAACCCTGAGTAGGTATATATAAAATCCAGAGAGAGAGAGAGAGGGGTTTTGGTTGCGGTTTTTGATCAAATCCAAAGTGGGCATTGTTGTTTGATCGAAATTGGTTGACAATGTCTTTCTCTTTCTTCAAGGCTTCAAGGCCTAAAACTCCATCAGAACTCGCTAAAACTGTCAAAGATAGTTTTAATGCCCTTGATTCCATAACTGTTGCTGAAGTTAAAGCCCTCGAGAAGGTTTTTTTCTTGGACCCATTTGATTCTTTACCTCTATTTTATGATTTTTCATATTCTTTACCGAACCGAGCTTTCTGGGTTTTTTTTTCCTAAGAAAGAAAACCTACCAACTGTATTTTGTTCTTGTTTTACCTGATTTGGCATATTCTTTAGGGAACTTGTTCTTGTGGGTTATTATTTTTTTGGGGAAAAGATACCAGCTTTATTGAATTTGTCAAAAAAACAAACAAAAAGGGTATCAAATTGATTAATAGTAACATTGATCAGCTGTATATAAGCACTACCAACCTGCTTAAGAATCAAGAAAAAGAAAAAAAGAAAATGGAAATGAGCCTATGGTTTGATCTTTAATTCATTTCTGAATAGCAGGAATGGGGAGTTCTACTTTTCTCCTTGTGGGCGTGTGGTTATGTAGTTTAGTGATCATAATTCATAGGTGTGAAATAAGTAGAAGTGATTGAGTGGAGAACTAGTTAATGCTGGTTTCAATTTCTAATTGCTTCAGAAGGAAATGAGCATTACAATTTATTGATGGCTTTGGGACTGAACTGAAATTGCTATTTTGTTATGGATTTGGGTGCTAAGAAGGAAATGTTTTTGGTAACTGTTATGGTTGGATTATAAGAATTTCTATTATAAAAACTTAATTAGATGTTTTCCACTTGTTCAAGCAAGGCTCAGCTTAGTTAAACCAATGATTTGGATAGTTGGAAACTGTGATATGAACTAAAGGAGAGTGGAGGAACCGGAGGATTTAATGTAGATTACTAGACAAGTGTTAAGTAAAGTTCACTGCACTGCTAAACATTACTATCTTTCATCATAAAATAGAACTAATAGCAAAAATTTGGACAAAGGGAGCAGTTTTTCTTCTATGAATAAGTCGGTTAAGAGAGCAAGTATAGTAACTGAGACAATGAAAAATTATTTCACCTTTTTAGTTCTTTTTAGTTTAAACTTTAGGCGGTTCTCTAAAAAAGACAGCGAAAAAAATTGTCCCCAGAGTCTAGACTAAAGAGGAATGCATAAGCCAATGCTTCCATTGATTCGATCATGATTTACAATTATAGCTTTCATATCTGTTTGTTTCTTTTTATATTCTTTTTTTAATCAGTGTTGTCTAAGTTGAAAAAAATCATTCCTGTCACTAAACATTGGAACCTGATAAGAAGTCCGGATGGGTAGAGGGGTGGGAAATTGGTCTCCTTATATGGACTTGGACAAATCTCCCCACATGAGCTAGCTTTTTGGGTCGAGTTAGGCCCAGGTGCCATATTTTACATGGTATTAGAGCCAGACTCATTCCAATTTGTTGTTCACCAATGTTGAGGCCCCATTTATAAGTGTTCACGCTCCATTTGAGGTATGGGCGTGTGGGGAGTGTTAAGAAGTCCCACATCGGTAGAGGGATGGGAAATTGGTTTCCTTATATGGACTTGGACAAACCTCCACTCATGAGCTAGCTTTTGGGGTGAGTTAGGCCCATGTGCCATATCTTTACAAAAACTAAGAATAAGGCTTAACATGGTAACTATCTTTCCTTGCTTGCTTGTTCTTTTGTTCATTAGAATCTGTCCCAAAGGATGACAATGTTTTTTTAAAATGTCCCTTTCTTACAGGCTATGGAAGAAGTTGAGAAAAATATTGTGGCAATGAAAGTTATGCTCGCTGGAGATGGAGAAGTTGAGCCGAATCCAGATCAAGTTGCACAACTAACACTTGAAGTTTGTAATGAAGATGTTATTGCGCTATTCATTCACAAATTACTTATATTGGGATGGGAAGTATGTTTCTATATCTTATCTGAAAGGATGTTCAATCTTTCATCAGACTTAATGCACTGTATTTAGTTTGAGATTCTATGACTAATTATTATGTCTTTTGCTTAGGCTAGAAAAAATTTGGTCCATTGTTGGTCTATTATGTTGAAGCAAAAAGTTGACTCCACATATTGTTGCGTGCAATACATGGAAAATCATTTGGAATTGCTGGACTTCCTAGTTGTTTGGTAAGCAAGTCTAATTTTTTGTGCATGCACATCTGAAGAGGGTAGAACCACCATGATTTGAAGATAATTGAAATTATTTTTAGAACAATTCCTCTAGTTGTAAAGACTCCGTAGTATGTGTTTCCATTTTGGTAACCCGCTGGCTGGTGGTGGTGAAAGTGCTGGAGACCTGTAAAAACTTAGCACCACTGTTTCCTTTAACAGATGATAGTATTGTTAGTCCATCCTGACTGATTGAATTATGTGATTATATAGGATTAGGGGAAGTAATTGTCTTTCCATATGCAAATGGAGAAAGTCATTTCAAACATATAATGCTTCGTTGGCTCCACACGTAATATATATTCTTAGAGCGAAGAACTCTCTTACAATTTTCTTTTTCACGCTCGTACTTCTGAATTAGCATACCAGAAAACAATCTATTTTCTTTCAGTGGGATAAAAAGGTCATTCCATTTAATATCTCTTTGCTCATTTCCTTTCAGTTAGTTTGTTACATCTCATTCATATGGCCATTTAGTAATTGAAATTTAAAAGTTTTAATTGTCATATATGATATATCAACACTAAGCTGCTGGCCCACTGACACTTGTAGTATGAATCCTTTACAACAAGGCCTTACCATATCTATCTGGTTTTCAATAAATATGACATCTGATATTAGAGGTTCTTTTCCTCTAGCAATAACATTTCTTCCTTCCTTTTGTTTCGGTTTTCTTCGTTGTTTTACGAAATCTCCCTTTGACGTATTCTGGTGGAATCTTTAACTTTCTTAGCAGCTAAACTAGGGAGTCTCTGTGAAGAACAAGAAAATTATCAATTCAGATTAATCACCTGTAAACAAAGATAAAATACCATGGTACTAGAAGGTCTTCAAAGAAGATGAAAGTTGAGCAAATAGGATTCATTAAAAGAATTATCAACCCTTATCCTTTAAGAGTTGGGTTCTATTGAAAGGTAAGGTAAGTATAGTTAAGATCTCAAACTATAATGACCAAATATAGACTGAAAATATTCCTGAACAACTGGTATTTATAGAATCCAGGCAAGTTAGATTTGGATAACATTCTTCCACTGTCAGAAGTTCCTTATTTGGCTTACACGTGAACACCCTATGATCTGTTCTTGAAAAAGAACTCTCTCCAGCATCTCTGTTCCTCCTGTTCTGCTCCCAGTAACCTTTTAACTTCTATTTGTTAGGTAACTCTTGATAACCTTCTAATTTATATAATAAACATAAGCTACAGTTTGTTGTGAAATATTGTCACTGAATAGTATTAACGTTCATGGTACTAAGACATTCTGATTTCACGAGCAGCTATGACAACAAGGAAATTGCTACGCATTGCGGAGGTATGCTTAGGGAATGCATAAAATTGCCAAGCCTTGCAAAGTAAGATATTCACACTTCCCTAACCCTGATTGTGTTTAAAGCTTCTTTGTCACTATCAGATTCTTCAGATTTTTGAAACTTCTTTCATTTTTGCCATTGTTTAACCAAGGTCTTTCATTGTTACTTTATTTCTTGGAATAGATTCACCTTTTAGGTCCAGATTCTCAAAATTTACTCAACCTCTTGAAAAATCTGGTATTTTACACCCCAAGCCCGTCCGCGATTATTTTTTTCTTATGAGCTTTATGTACCTTATTTTAGATACATCTTGGAGTCTCCCAGCTTTGGATTGTTCTTCAAGTTCGTGGAGTTGCCGAACTTCGATGTTGCTTCTGATGCATTTTCTACCTTTAAGGTCATATTTTTTGAAGTTCAAGAATTGTGCTTGCTATGCACCATTCTCTGTGAATGCTGCCTGCTTTTAACATATCTTGAAATTCTGCAGGATTTACTCACCAAACATGAATCTGCTGTGTCTCAATACCTGACTAATAACTATAGTGAGGTTTGTCACATCTGAATTGTCACCATTATATCCACTGATCAGTCTTACGTTTGATACCTATTGACTTTTACTTCCAGTTCTTCGAGCAATATGAAAAACTCTTAACTTCTCCTAATTACGTGACAAGAAGGCAATCTCTGAAGGTTAGTTCCCTTGTTAATAGCCCTTTCTTTTGATTGTTCTTATGGCTCTTCCGCTGCTGATAAATGTTTCCTGAAGTTTAGCTTCTCTCAGAATTTCTACTGGAGCCTCCCAACTCCCTTATTATGAAGCGCTATATAGCAGAAGTCAGCCATTTGAAAGTTATGATGAATCTACTGAAGGTATTCCATGTTGTCTCTCGCTTGCTCTATCATAGTAATGTTTCATTGGTGAGGATACCTGGTATGTGAGTGTAGGGACTGTTGAGTTACATAGTGTGCCACATCGGTATAAAATGGCATCTAAAGGGGTTTGTAAAGATCTATACCTCCACCTTGCCTCTTAAGGTTTTGAATTGACTGCTCAAATTCTTCACATGGACCATAGCAACTGATACAATCCAGGGAGAACCACACCATAAAAGCTAGCTATTGAGGTGGGAGATCCCAAGGCTACATATGCCCCACATCAGCTCCCATTAAACCAATGTGGGACTCAAGTCCCTTAACTAGCTTTTGGGGTGTGGTTCTCCGTGGGTCATACCAATGGTATCAGAGCTGCTCAACTCCCTTTGTGCATGTCGTGCCTTGGATGGTAGCACCGTACTGCAGTGTTGTCCTGTGGCTAGAAATGGTCTAGCGCACAACCGTCAAGGAGTATAGATACGGAGCGTGGTGGTTTGTTATGATCCTATTACAAGGTATGGGACTTGAGTCCCACATTGGTTTAATGAGTAGCTGATGTGGGGCTTATATAGCATTGGGCTCTCCCACCTCAGTAGCTAGCTTTTGTGGTGTGATGATCCCTGGTTGTATCAACAACCTTTGAGAGGTTCATTCTCAAATGTAAGTGGTATTAGTTTATGTACCGCAAATTGGGTTATACGTGTAGGATGGTGTTGGTTATGCATTATCTCCCATTTGGTATAAAAAGACATCCAGAAGGGTAGGATGCTCAGACTCTTTCAGCAGAAGTATGTAGTTGACAGTACTCGATGAAGGAACACCAGGTGACTCCATAGTTCATTCTCAATTCTGTACTTATCTGAAAAAGATTCAGGGGACAATATGATTTTTTTGGAGTGTTAAGAGTGGTCTCAGATTGCATCTCAGGACCTCCTCATGCATTATACTTGCTTAGTTGGACTTGGGTGGAGATTTATAGTTTTGTTTCTCTTTTTCTCGTTCAATATAAAAATGATAAACTTTATTTTTCTACACATGCAGGACTCGAGCAAAAACATCCAAATCTCTGCTTTCCATATTTTCAAGGTGATAATATTGTCTTACCTTTAAATATCCTGCTTTCTGATAAGAGGGGAAAGGGGAGGAAGCTATCATTTTGCTAACTTTCTGGGAACTGTGGGAATTACCAACTTGAAAATCTGAAACTTTTTTCTGCCTATGGAATCAACAGAAATCTGCATAGTAATATCTCATGTAGCATGTGCCACTTGTAGCGAAAGATCTAAGCAGATTACTTAGCTCATAGTTGTGTAGATCCCTAAATACCTCGAAATGGAATCGGATGATTAATAGGTGCATTACTCTCATAACCTAGAACCCTAAAGTCCTTTTTCCCTCAGATGTTTTCATAGTATTTCTTTTCGCCATGATTATGGCACACCTGCTATGCAGAAATTCTATTGTCTCTTACATGTTACATAAGCAAACTCATCAATATTTCATCATGTGTAGAAGAGTGCTTCAAATATGATCTTTCTTACTTGTTTCAACTTTCAATCAAACGTCAACAGCAATGAAAGACGGTCAAATTCAAGAATGTGCTATTTGGGACACATGTTTCAGAAATCCAATGGGGAGGTTGCAAATTCTCGAGGATTTTGTGGCAGTGTCGATCCTCCTTGAATTTGATTCCATTAATGTTCATGCTATAATAAGCTATCCGAAGTGCTCATGATCTCTCTCTCCTATCAGTAATTAAGCATCCATATGTCTGTGGTCCGGCCTTCTCTTTATCTCGCATATAGCAAAAGCTTAATGCACCTGTCTGGCTGCCCTTTCATGTCCTGCTTGCACATACAGATTTAAGGTATATGCAGTCCTCATGCCTATACAATTCTCTTGCAGGTGTTTGTTGCAAATCCAAACAAGCCTCGAGAAATAAAACTCATATTGGCAAAGAACCATGAAGGGTTATTGGCATTGCTAAACAACCTTGGAAAAGGTAATACATATAAGCATATAGGGTACAATTGCTCTTGATAGTTAGCATCAGTATGCTTATCAGTTCTCTGAATTATTCCGTTATCACAGGTGGTGAAGACGATCAATTTGAAGAAGAAAAGGAGCTGATTATGAAGGAAATAGAAAAGGTGTCTCGGTTGGCCAACTTGGAATCTTAAGTATATTACCTTTTTTTGCTATTTTGTGATTCATTCTCATTCTTTGAAGTTAAAGGAAATGTCTCTGTGAGGGTGCTGCTTGCTCCAACATCATCTCCCTAGTCTAGAAAGAAATGTCATGTACTTATCTTCTAATCAAACTTATTTTCTTAAATATAAGCTATTGAGTGGAAATTTTTTGTGCAGTCTATTGACTTGTGAGTAAGGCTGGCACCGGAACGGGTTGTACCGGTTCGTTCCGGTCCGGTAGTATTCGGGACGGGATAGGATACACTGAACCGGTACACAGAACGGAACGGTATCATGATTTGGTACCGGTACCGGTTCATCCCGGTTCATTCCGGTTCCGTTCCGGTACCGGTCCGGTCTCGGTAAATTATTTTTAATTAAAATAAAAAATAATATTTTTGTCATTATTTACTTTTATTAGCATTTCTTTTTTGTTTATTTATTTTTTTAAAATTACAAACTTAAGTTATTTAACTTACAAGTTATAAGTATAACTTATAAACTTCAAAAGATTCAAATCTTTAAACCTTATAACACAACTACATAAGCTCAAAAACTTTAAAAAAAACTTTATTAAACTTAACTTACAAACTTATATACGTAAAAATTAAGAAAAAATATCTTTAAAATAAATATAAGTAAAATTATTATAAATTTTAAAACTTAAATACTATAAATTAATATAACTTAGAAAAATAAAAAAAAACATTCGTATTTTCGTAACTCAAAAAAAATTATTATTTTTTGAAATAGCTATATGTGCCGTCCCGTTTATCCCATCCCGTTCTGTTCCGATCCGTCCCGATTCTATCCCGGTATATAGTGGGACGGGACGAAACTGAGCCTCCATCCCGGTAGTTCCGGTCCGGTTCATCCCGGTACCGGTTAACAACCCGGTCAAACCGTTCCGGTCCGGTCCGGTACCAGTTCGTTCCGGTCCGATGCCCAGCCTTACTTGTGAGAAAGATCAACCTCTATAGATAAAAAGATTATCAAATGTTTATGGACTGAGACTAGTGTTACATTTCTTCTGTTTATCAATCTTCTTCTTTGTCCTAGTGGTATCCAGTATCCTCACTTTCTTTCTTTCCAGCAGCTGGCCTAAGACGTTTTCCGTGACCGAGAGGTATAGCAAGAGGGATCTTCCCTTAATAAAAAAAATATGAAGACCTCACCTGTTTTTTGCTCCCTATATTGATAAAAAAAAAGGCACTTCTGCAATCGTTTCAGTGACTCATAGAGCTAAGCCCTTATACCCCACCCCTAGAAGTAGAGGTGATAAAGAGGTTGAAATGAGAAAAGTCTCATAAATATGAGTTAATATCTCAAAAGATCACCCAATTTTGAAAATTTATCTAGTAAAGTCATTAAACTTTATTTAATAAAATCAATCATTTTAGGCTTTTATATCAATAAATTCACTCAACTTAGACCCTTATATCAATAAAATCACTCAACAAATTTATCATCTAAAAAGAAATTTGACATGAAAAAATAAGTTTCTTTTTATAGCATGTAAATATGAATTTCACAATAAATAAAAAATTTAAAACCCATTAAAACATTTTAACAGGCATAATTATTTTTAACTAAGTAGGCGTTGCCTAAAAGCACATAATGTTGCTGCCAAGTTTGATTAAATTATTACAAATCAAAGAAGATATGTATTTTTAATGATATAATTTCCTTTTTTATGTTGATCAATTTCAACGTGTTACTCCAGTAAAAGAACGACAAAAATTAATTGTTTATCTAAGTTACGAGTATATTTTAATGCTCTCAAACAAATAATTTTAAAATGTATGCGGTACTTCATATTTCTCATACACCTATCATGATACATTGAAAAATTAAAATTCATAACAATATTATAATAGTTATTTCACTAATTAAGTAAATTTTTAATTTTAATTTTATGTATTTGTGGGGTTCATATTTATATAATATTTTGCCATGTCAAATTTGTTATAATGATAAATTTAGTCAAGTGATTATATTGATATAAAAGTCTAAGTTGATGAGTGATTTTATTGATACAAAACAAAGTTTAATGACTTTGCTAGATAATTTCTCAAAATTGAGTGACCTTTTGAGATATTAACTCCATAAATATAGAGAAGAAAGAGGGACAAATACCTATTTGTCCATTTGCAACTAATACAAAACTAAAAATCTTCTTAAAGATAATTGATGGGATCTATTTTAGTATACATTTCCTCTTTACCATTGTTTTAGTTGGTTCATTGTGGCATGTTTTGGCCATCCACCAACAAAGTAATGATACATTGGCTATTTTCTCTTTATAAAATAGCATTTAATCATAAAGTAAAGTTGTGACCATATCCACTATGAATGATAAGTGAGGCCTCTAAATAAAATTCACTTTGAGGATATCACACCAACAAAAAAAAAAAAAAGATTTA